>CAJHQQ010004803.1:0-23492 GCA_905132885.1 Moricandia moricandioides | reverse complement strand
GTTCTACCATCAAAACTTTGTGGAAAGATAGAGGTGGTGAGATCACTTCTAACGAGTTTCAGAATTTCTGCAAGGTCATGGAATAAAAAGGCATCTAACCGCCCCATACTCGCCACAGCAGAACGGAGTTGTTGAAAAACGCAACAAGACTTTAATGGAGATGACTAGAAGCATAATGAAACATATGAGTATTCTAAACTACTTATGGGGAGAAGCTTTAAAACATTAAACATATCTCATAATAGAATTGACACTCATACCCTAAAAAAGAGAAAACTCCATATGAAAGCTTTTAAGAAGAAGAAGCCGAATGTAGAGCACCTCCGCATATTTGGCTGCGTCTTCTATGCCAAGAGAGAAGCACCTATCTCAAGAAACGTGATGATAAGTCGCGAGCATTAGTGCACCTTGGAATGGAACCAGGATCAAAAGCATATTGATTATTTGGTCCAAAAGCTCGCAAAGTGATAGTAAGCATAGACGTAATCATTGATGAACACAAAAGCTAGAGTTGGAATATAATAAGAGAAGAGTCAAGCGGAGAACAAGGAGCATTAACGTTTCCAGTGTACATTTATGAAGAAGAGAAGAAACATAATAAGAATTAAGAAGGTAACGATAGCAAGCAAGGTAGCGATGGTGAATACATCGAAGACAAAGAAGAAAGTTATGAAGAAACATAAAACCTTGAAACAGAGTCTCAGGCACAATTGAGAAGGTCTAGAAGAGTAACTACGAGACCTCACTACCTCGAGGATTATGTCTTTCTGACTGAAGTAGCATAAACTGAAAAAAATTCTTCTTCTAATTAGTGAAGAACCATGGGACTGGAATGAGGCAAAAAGAGATAAGGTTTGGCGAGAAGCCTGTGAAGATGAGATTTCTTTGATAAAGAAAAAAACATGGACTTTTGTCGAGTTTCCTTTAGACTGTAAAGCTATTAGTTGAAGAGGGGTTTTAAGATAATACGCAATGCAAATGGGTGTATAATCAAATACAAAGCCTGGCTCGTCGCTAAGGGTTATGTGAAACATCATGGTGTTTATTTTGAAGAAGTATTTGCACCAATAGCAAGAATATAAACGATTCGTATTGTCATTGCATTGTGCGCCTCTAATGGATTGGAAATTCACCATCTCGTAAACAGATTTTCTTCATGGGGACTTGAGTGAAGAAGTTTATGTTTTGCAACCTGAGGGCTTCAAGATCAAAGGTAGTGAGAACAAGGTGTATAAATTGCATAAAGCTCTCAATGGTTTGAGACAAGCACCTATGGCTTGGAACATCAAGCTAAAGGTTATTCTTAAGGAACTAAACTTCTCTAAGTGCTACAAGGAGCCGTTGTTGTTCAGAAAGGAATCAAAGGGGAGCATTCTTCTAGTTGCAGTCTATGTAGATGATCTACTTGTCACATGTTCGAGCTTGGACGTCGTACGAGAATTTAAGGCTGATATGGCAACCAAATTTGAAACAAGTGACCTTGGTAAGCTCACTTATTATCTCAGTATCGAAGTGGCTCAACTTAAAGACGATATAATTTTGTATCAAGAAAGATATGCAAGTAAGATACTAAAGGAAGCGGGTATGAGTGATTGCAATATGGTTCATGTTCATATGGATCCTAGTTTAAAGTTATCTAAGGCGCCAGAGGAGGAAGGAATCAGTGAGAAGGATTTCAGGGGAAACATTGGTTGTCTATGATATTTGATTAATACCAGACCTGATCTAAGTCATTGCGTTTGAGTACTTAGTCGTTACATGCACGAACCCAAGGTATCACATGGTGTGGATTTTAAACAAGTGCTACGGTATCTGCAAGGCACATGCGGGCGTGGACTGTATTTCAAGTGTGAAAGCAAGAAAGGACTCATAGGTTACAGCGGCAGTTTTTACAATGTAGATCCCGACAACGGAGGAGCATGACATGACAGATATTTTATCTTAATGAATGTCTTGTTACGTGGTGCTCACAAAGCAGGACACAGTTGCGCTCTCTTCATGTGAAACTGAGTTTATGGCAGCAACGGAAACTGCAAAGCAAGCGTTACGACTTCAATAGTTAATGGAGGAGACCATGGATAAGGAAGCCAACAAAGTAGTGATTCATATAGACAATAAATCTGCTATTTTTCTTACTAAAAACCCAACGTTTCATGGCAGAAGCAAACACATACACAAGCGATAGCATTTTACTAGAGAATGTATTGAAGAAGGTCTTGTGGACGTAGAGTTCATAGCTGGAAAAGAACAGAAGGCTGATATATTAACTAAATCACTTGGAAGAATCAATTTCAAAGAGATGAGAGATCTCATTAGAGTTCAAGATATGAAGAATGGAGATTTCAAGCTTATGGGTGAGAATGTTGACTTAAGCTTGAAGTTAACTTAGGTTATATGTTATCCTAATGAGTTTAGGATTAAAAAAAGGGTATATGTCTTTTCTATTGAGTTTAGGAAAATAAAATCACTATATAAGGAGATACCATGATGTTGTATAACTTATGAGATTTGAGAGAGAGCTTTAGTTTTTGAGTTATGTTTTCTAAAGCAATAAGAAAGTGTTTTCTTAACCATGGTTTTGTGTGAGTTTGATTTCAATTAACATTTCTATCAACTTGTAGCCAACCATAGCTGCATGGTTACTTCATAGCCTCGCTTCTAATTCAATCTTAACGAAAGAATTTGATTTTTGACTTGCATGTCGAGTTCTTTTATCAAACTTGTTGTGTCCGTTGAGTCTCCCCATGTCTTCTTGCATTCATTTTCACCATATCATGTAAATTGTTGCTTGACATGCGAATGAGAGAAGAAAATGTTGGAGCTCTGTTTTTACCAAAAATTGGTGGCTGGATTTTTTGAATTTTCTGGTGGCTTTTACGGCCAGCCCGGTGGTCATAATGACCAGATTAGTAGCTAATTGGAAAGCCTGCAACGAGCACTACAATCTAGTATATTTACAAGTCAAAAACAAAGCTAAAGCGAATGAGAAATGAGGTCATGAAGTGATGAACTTGGAATGTTAAACACAGTTAATATTTTAAATAAGTGTCAAACTTAACAAAGTTCCACATCGTGTATGTGAGGGAAATGAGAGTAGTATAAATATGTATCAACCCCCACAAAGTTGAAAATGACGCATGAGAGAGGCTGGGCTCGCCCCACGCGCGCCGCTGCTCTCTGGCCGGCTCGGGCGTTATGGGTCTTGGGTCTTGGTGAAGCCCAAAAAAAGTTCTTTTTGGACCAAATTACTTTTGTTTTTTAGTCGATTTTCGAATCAAAAACATCATGATGTTTATATCTAAACGTTGTGTAGTTCATATCAAAACAACACTCATTTCATCTATTTGCCAAGATATATATTATAAACGAGAAAGAGGATCTTGGGGAGGAAGTTTCATAACTCACTTTCCCCAATATCCGCTAGATTTTCGCCCACGTGCAACACTTGTTGTGGGAAGTAACTCTCCTCTTTCTGTATAAATAAACCTGACTCTTTCATTCACAACTTTTTCACATCAAGTGAAAACCAACAAAAATCTCCCAGTGCGAGTTTCTGTAGAGAGTGTTTTGTAGTTCTATAGTTCGTAGGGGTTGCTCACGAGTGCCGCGTGACAACCTATCGTGGTTTTATCCTGGGACTAATTTGCATAAGCCGTCACAGTTACGAGCGAATATTAAGTGTTAAGGAAATAGATTTATCTTGACTTCATAGTCTGTATTTTCTAAAAACGTTTTTTGTATCCGGTTTCATTTCGTTTTGATTCGTCTATTTCTTGTAAATATCACTATCATTAATTTGTTTACATCGATTCGCTTTTCCAGCTTCTACAGAAAAGTCTATGTTTTTTTTGCTGCTTATTTGCCAAATACAGATGCAACAAACTCGCCAATCAGCCACCTCACGGTTATTTAGCAAACTTTTTGAAAATTTTACCCAAATTTATATTGAGAAAGCACATGAGAAAAAAAGATCTAATGTTTGCATTGGAGCTTTGCATAGAATGCATTCTGAATTCATATTTGAATTCCAAGTGATCATCATATCCCCCATTGAAAGTCTGTTACTAACAGCTACCCATGCTAAGAAACTGAATTTCTGAGTAGATTTTGTGAACCAAACCGCGTTACACCACATGCAGTGAAGAAGCTCTTATAAGATTCCAAGTATTCTTTGAAGAGTTCTTATAAGATACTCTTGCAGTGAAGAAGCTCTTATAAGATTCCAAGTATTCTTTGAGTTGAAGAGTTCTTTGTACACATCTGTACTCTGTTTCCAGATCGGAATGTCATCTTCTTCCGATAAGACACCTCTACGAGCCTCAACAGCTTGTTAGAGCACATGTGTCTGATTTGTGTCATCTTCTTCGGCGACTTGGTAGGAAAACATATGCAACAGTGGTTTTCAGTTGAAACCCCATATTAGTGCATCCTATGTGTCTCGTTAAATCATGTAACCTGTAGAGGGACACCACATATAAAACCAGAAAGAAGTCTGGTTTCTACTTTAAACATTTATCCTATGGAAGGTGTGATGTAGGGTTCAATACTTCATGATCTTACGCCACATCAATGATCCTACATTTGTTTTTTTTCGTATCGACCAAAAGTTTATCTCGTACTAAATCAGTTTGGCTCCAACTAACCCACTAAGGGGTCTTAGGGTATACAACTCATGATATTATACGAATGCATAAGGCTGTGTTTACTTCCCTCGAGTGATCGAACCCCTAGACTTCACTCTTGCTTCAGTATGCAGACATTTTTCCAAGATATTTTTGCTTTGTTATCGCTTAGACCAGGTCCTGACCAGAGGAAAGAAGAACACAAGAAATTAATCTCTTTCAGCATTGCTTGAGGTAGTCTGAATGTCGAGAGCCAAAGTTAGTTGTACGTGCAATGACTGATTGGATAAAATGTAGATGACCCACATATTTAAGAAATCTTGCTGTCCAAGAACAGATGCTCTGTTTAATATTTTCTAGTTGTGGCTGATAGTAACTTGTCGACATTTTCTTAGAGAGAAGAGGAAGGCCTAAGTAATGAATCAGCAACTGCCCTATTGCAAATCATAATTGTCTTTCGATTTCCTCAAGGACTGAATCCTTAATACCAGCTTAATACATCGTTGAATTATCCAGACTAATCTTTAAACCTGATATATTGGTGAAATAGTTCCACAGTGCTTGCCACTGGTTTAATCTTCTCATGACTGAAGACTAAGATATCATCAGAAAATGACAAAGGAGTACTGGAGTGACCTCGGTCAGATCCCCTTTCCAAGAATCACTTGAGGGTGTTTGAGGGCGGATCCTAGAGGTTAGGATACCTCTTTGGACGAGTGATGGTCTTCACACAAAGGTGTGAATGTCCTTGTGTTGTGTATATGGTTCAAACCCTACGAGTGAACCTCATTTACGTTGGCTTGAATGACATGTCTGGAAGGTTCCTGTACCTTATGAACATGGCATTGTTTAAGAAAAACAAAAGATAAAGTCTCATGAGAGACAAATAACTAGAGAGAATTTCTCAATATTATACAATTTTATTCAATAATTTCTTAAGTAAAAATGTGTAGGCTACATAGGTTTTGCATACTAAATCATAGAATAGTAAAAAGGAAAACCTAGACAACACTTAGAAAAGGTGACAACACTATTGGTTTTAAACTAGAATTAAAAAACTTAAGTAAATAGGAAAACTGCCTAAATGGCTTTGTGTCGAATCGAAAATTCTCGATCATCTTCTTCTTTGACCTGATCCAAACCAATTTGGTCGTGATAAATCTGTTCCTTAGGCACAATCGGTCTAAAAAATTGACCTCCTTGACTTGTGATAAGCCCATCTCTTCTTAGGCCCAATTATTGCTTCAGCTCCGGTTTGCTCATTTCACCGATCAAACCATCTCTTCCGATTTAACCATCTTCTCTGGTTCGTTTAGCTCATCAAGGTCACTCCTGATGAGCTCATCTAGCTTGTAACTTAGTCATCCATGTAATCCCAAAGTCAATCTGTGGTTGATAAACAAAATAACAAGGTCGATACCCTTCTCTCGGTTCAACACCTCATTGATCAAGCCAATAAGTTCTCCAGTAAACCCATTCGACCATGCTATGATCCATTGCATAATTTGCTTATGCATTTTCTTCAAACCCTTCACGTTGAGGATGGTCAGGATCACTCCAAGTACACCCCATATTTTGACATTACGGGTGAAATCTCATTTTCCTGTCTAAATCTAATTTATCCAGGAGCTTAGAGAGAACATTGATGCTGATCACAAACATGTATGGATATAAAGATCATCCTTGATGCAGAACTCTTTCACTGTTAAAAAAACTTGCAAGCTCTGCATCAACTTGTATCGAGAAAGATAATGTGGTGATACACAAGGATATCCAATGAAAGAAATGTGGAGGGAACTTCAACTCTTTAAGAGAGTTCATTAAAAATGGCCACTTCACCTTGTCAAATGCCTTAGAGATATCAAATTTAGCACACATCTAGATGAGATGGAATCAACATTGATGCGTACTCGGAAAGGAAAACCTCGTTCCAATCCCAATTGAAGGAGGGTGTGGGCAAATCTTTGAGCTTTAGGGCTCTTGGACATGATGATGATCTTCACACAAGGTTATGGATTTCCTTGTGTTGTCTAAACTCAGTGGCCTAGGAGAGTAACATTGTTTGTAGCTCTGAATATCTCGTAATGGGAGATTTCTCTCCAAGAGATCACGTTCACCATTTGTGAAGAAAGGAGATAGTGTCGTCTCAATATGAGTTTGCACGAAAAATAAGTTTATTAAAAGAAGGGTTAGATATACATTGAGGTGGTGCTTGTGCATATAAAGTCTAATCGAATAAATATAATCCTAAACTAGATTGGTTTAAGGAAACCTAATTTTAATCATATTTCTAATTGGTTTAAGGTTAACAAACCGACTCCTAATGGTTTGAAATTCCCAGGTTCTAATCCTACTTAGTTTATAAAACACCAAGCCTAATCCTAATAGGTCTACACTTACTAAAATACTAATACATTTACATAAATCATAAGGCCTATCTTGAGCCAAGAGGGTCGATCTTTCTTCTTCTTGGGCCGATAAGATCAATATTCGACCACAAACATTTTGGGCGAGTCCATGACCAACTTCAGCACGTCCAATATATTCCTCTGACCCACATGGTTAATGAAAGCCATATATCTGGTCGCAGTTAAGCTCTGGTGCTTAAGTTTTCATTCCAAGCTCCATCATCGACCATACCGGCTCGTTGCTTTAATTTAACGGGTATGCCCATTAATGGAACATGCCTAAACAGGCTGACCCGTTTAAGTCTGTTTATTTTCTCATGATAATAAATGGGCCACAAGCTAACAATTTTATACTAGGGCCGTTTAGGCTCACGACACCAAGCCAATTTTAAACGAGTATCCATTTATTTAACGGGTATGTCAGTAACGAAAGGAGCCCAAATGGTCTGACCCTTTTAAGACCATTTACTTTTTCATGATAATAAATAGGCCATGGGCCAACAATTTTATACTAGGTCCATTTACGCCCGTGTGCTTCAAGCCCATTTTAACATCTCTATCCAAGACGCACGATCACGCCGAGCTGCGGACAGCAGTGGCACAAACGTGGGGAGCCATCCCTTCTCCGAAGTTGTTTAACTAAACTTAGTGTGTGAAGATATATATATGATGACTTGACTCTGCTTCTCACAACCGATGTGGAAAGTTTCTCGTTTTCATTCGTAACAGCCAAAGGGTTTTGAATGTTACCCATAGGCTCATTTATTTCACTGTTGGCCTTTTATTATTTTAGTCACTAGGGTTTAATAAATTGGCCGAACATACATGTCTGATGTACTCTTTTCTTTTCTCTTTTGTTTTCGATGAGAAGCTTGTGCCAATTGCGGCAATCTTGTCGTGAGATCTTGCTTGATGAAGAAGAAAGAGCTTAATGCCACTAACTTAGTCTTGAAGAGAATAAAGAGCTAGATGTACACATAATCAGAGTTTAAATAGTTAACGTTCATGCTCTCCCAAAGCTCTTGCAGCTAGAACTGTGTGGTTTGAGCAGGATACAAGAGTTCTATGATAATAACGGAATGGATGAACTAGTCAGCGATCCAGAGCCTCAGTCGCAAACACTTTTCATACTCTTTCATTGCATTTGTATTATTTCTCTAAGAAGGACTTGTCCTTTTCTTCTTACTTTTGCATTCTCCAGAGAGTTCAAAACTCGGCGAGCTCTTGGTCCTGGTGATCTTAAGTCAAATAACCGATTTGAAGAGTTAATCCCATAATGTCCAGTGTACCTTCTCTGTAGATCGATGAATTTATAAAGCTTTTACGATGGACTAATTGTCATGGAATCTACAGGCTGGTGAGCTCGTGTTGATCAACATGGAGGTTCCAAAAGATGAGCTCATGCTGATGACCACAGAAGAAGAGCCTTGGTTCCCACTGTAACTGAGATCAAATCCAAGTTTTGAATTTTCTAGAACGAGATGCCGAGATCAAATCATAAGATGCCATCCATTACAAGAAAACATTTATATTCTGACTACAAAATCAATCCCTAATCAGTCACTAAATGAAGTTTGATGACTGCCTTGCGACTGACCTATGTGGTGATAAATCAGGGCGTCGCAAATGAAAAAAGTTTCAGATCATTCGTTATTTAACGACTGATTTGTGACTGTATTGCGAGTATTGTTGGTAGTTGTAACGTGGTTGCAGCTTAGTCACTAGAATATACGACTAACCAGCGACTAATTTACGTCTGCTTTGCCACTTTTATACAATTGCTACGTGCCCAGAGAAATGTCGTCGCTCTGTGGTTAGGGGGGTTTCAAGTCTCTAATCAGCTGGTAAATTCGGAGATCATTTAGCGTCTGATTTATTAAATGCAGTTGCGAAACAGTCGCCAAATTTACCAACTGATTAGAGACTAACTTCTTAAGTGCATTCAATAATCAGCCGCTAAATTTAGCGAAACATTAGAGACTTCACTTAAGAAGTTAGTCTCTAATCCGTCGCCAATGGTGGTCTTTAGTCGACCATTATGTGACTGTTTTGGGATATTTTACCGATATGATCGAGTATACAATTTGATTTTCTCGATTTTTTGTTTAGATGAGCTAATGCTATTAAAAACCTATGCTAATAGTACTACTAATCACAAATTAAAACTTATTTATAAAGGATTTGAAATTCACAAATTAATCTCCTATATTCCTATGGAGATAACAAAAGCAAATTGCAATTGAAAGCACAAAATAAACTCCTATTCTTATGGAGTTAACAAAAACCAAAGCCATAAGTTTAAAAGCTCTCATGATGTAGAAAAAAACATACCCAAATACAGAACAAGTCATCATGAGGAAGAGTTAGCAGCCATAAACTCTTGGAACCTAGGATCGCTTGCAGCCAAAAACTTCCCCACCAAAGAGAGCTCGTTGGTCTTCTTTGCGTGCTCTGCATTACAAGCAGCTTGCTGCTCTATTTTGCGGTGAGCGTCTTCTAGCTGTTTTTTCAAATCGAGGAATGCATAAGAGGAGTATTCACTGAAATTCAGCTTCCCAGTGACGAGAGTTTGCTGGAGGCTTCCAATTCCATAGTGTTGTCCTCTTTTGTTCGTAAAAGTAGACTACAAAAAAATATAATGGTTAGAATAAAAACCAGATGATTTTTTTTATTAAAAACAAACCAGAAAATAAATAAGCAGTTTACCACTAGGAATAGCTCGTTATCCTCGTCTAATGGGAGTTGTGGATCATTGAAAACACCATCTGATCCCTGTGAGTTTTCACTCTCAAGGACAATCAACTTGGCTTCTTTGTTATTTTGATGTGTCTCTACAACCTGTTGGGCTTTCATATAAACAAAGGTCTCATCCTTTGTTGTATGTGTCGTGATGAAAATTTCACCAAGAGTAACTGGTCTACCCAATTCTTCAACCGGAAATGGTAAACAAATCCTGAAGATTAATGACAAAAATTAATGTTTAAATTGTATGAATGGAGCTAAAAGCAACTTATCATTTCATGTTCTATTTGTAAGAAAGACTTTTGGCCGGAGTTGTGCTTGTGAAGACCAAGTTCTTTAAGATCAGACATCGCGTTGTCGCACTCTTCTCCATGGCATCGGCAGTGTCCCAATAGTCTGTCATCTCTTTCCACAAAGTATCGTGGATCCAGTTTGGTTGCACTTGAGAAGTCCTACAAGTGCTAACCATGCCTTTAATACGTCGCTGGTATATCTCCTCAAAGTTCTCCTGAACAACACCAGCGTGTGTCGGATCCCAAATGTGTGTTTTCTGAAAAAGAAGTGAGAGGTGGGTTATATATCAAATTAGAATTACTGCAAATTCTATAATAAACTCTAATAATTATATAAATAGTTACTGGTAACTCTAAAAGTAATTATAACAGTTAAATGATGAAGTTTATAAGAAAAAATTACTGCAAATTGTATAAATAATCTCTCTTGTCTCCTCCTAGGCACAACAGTCCAACTGTAAAAAGGACAATCAAACTTGTTTGTAAAGATTTTTATGATCTTTTGGGTCATATTTTTCTTGTCACAACAAAACCTCAAAAAACAAAAACAAATAATTTATATATTAATGAAGTGAACCAAAACTGTGAGAGTGAATAACATCAAACACTCAGAATATTGAAAAATCATTTTAAAAAGAGATAAACCAAAAAAATAAATCAGTGAAAACATGCATCATCAATAATCCGAGTCCATATCTCTGCATTAATTCATAAGGACACAAAAAAATTATAACGTAGTGCATAGTCCGAGTCCATACCTCTGCATTAATTCGTAAGGACACAATAAAACTAAATCATTACTAGTTAGCTGTAAATTGCTAGTTTCCGTTGTTGTCCCGCAAGCAAGTTGGAAGATATATATAACACATTTGACCAGAGAATACAATATAAAATATAATAATATGATAATCAGAAATATAATAATATAACAATTTTGAGTAGAGACTACAATATAAAAGATCCATGAAAATGAGAAAGCACCAATATCCATTGACTATAATGTAAAATTCCAAAGCAACGTTACTCCCTTATTCTCTCTACTTACTCACACAACACTTTTGACGAGAGACTAACATCAAACATCAAACACTCAAAACAATAAACACTCAAAAGTTAAGAGACAGAGACTAACATCAAACACTCTGACACATTAATATATATATATATATATATATATATATATATATATATATATAATATATATATAAAACTCAAAATTGAGAACCATAATTTACTAACCAAGTGGTTCCAGGCTCAGAGGTTGGAGAAAGAGTCTGAGTATAGAGCTCCTAACCTGGCTGGGATAGAAGAGCGCTGAGAACACTTAGGGTCTCATTAGAGAGACTTGGTTCTACTAGAGGAGGTGGGTTGAGATCCGGTTCAACAGCTTTTGGACCTTCTGTAGTCGAGGTGTTTTGAGCGTGAGAGCTTCTAGGAGAGTGTTTAGTGGTTGACGTTTCAAACGTTCTCGGTTGTGGCGGTGGAGATGTTTGAGGAAGAGGCGCTGAAGTGGCTTGAGGTTGGGTCGGTGAGTGTTGGAAGAGCTGCCTCGGATGTGGGTAGTCATTGACGGCTAGTGGAGATCAGCGGTTGGGGAGAGGAGATGGATCTATAATCCTAGGAACAAACTGGTACTGGGAGGGAAGGGGAGATGGTTTTTGGGATGGTTTCTTCT
Organism: Moricandia moricandioides; assembly: GCA_905132885.1. Taxonomy (NCBI): domain Eukaryota; kingdom Viridiplantae; phylum Streptophyta; class Magnoliopsida; order Brassicales; family Brassicaceae; genus Moricandia; species Moricandia moricandioides. The sequence goes on along the minus strand of CAJHQQ010004803.1, from coordinate 11,752 downwards.
TTCTTGCTGACATCGTGTCGATAGAGAGAGTTTAGGGATTTGGAGATATCAATAGAGAGAGGTTTTTGGTGGATTAACACCGTTTAACCGCTCAGAATAAAACTTCTCACCAGTCAAATAATCAGGTGGAAATTTCTTTAAGGCGTGTTTTCCCTTCAAGAAATCCTTTATGTTCTTCCTAGTGGCTGATCATAAGGAAGGAATCTTCTGTGACAATCAAATCAACATTTCTTCATTCCATTAGGCAGATAAAAAGCCTTTGTATTTTCCATGCAAATTGGACGTGCCAATTTACCATGGGTCATCCATCCTGATGGCATGCCACACACCGGAAAGTCGATTATCGTCCACAAAAGGACGTTTTTTAGATTAAATTTTGATGCAAGGACACATCACATGCTTCAATTCCAGTTGACAACAATTCTTTTAACTCCGCAATCAAAGGTTTGAGGAAGATATCAAGACTAGCTCGCAGATGATTTGGCCCATAATTTAGAATTGTAAGAAACAAGTACTCTGTTTGCATGCACATACCCGGGGGCATAATATATTGAGTCTCATTGCCACTGCAGTCTTCTTGCTCTGATACATTCTCTTCAACCTATCAGCTATAAGAAGATACCACATACGACTATATGGTACTTTGGTTCGACGTTGTTTGTCTGTAGGTTTTCATCCGTCTGCACCACAAGACTGACAATTTTCCCACCTTTCATCTTCTTTCCAAATATCATACAATTGTTGATACATACATCAATTATACAATATGGGAGCCTTAAATTGCGCATCAACTTCTCTGTCTCATTAAATGTGCTGAAATCATGCACCATTTTATTAGGTAGTAATTGTTGGGGCTTTATTGCAAAATACTCCAAATAAGACAAGTTAAAGTGCAAGATGATTCACCTAATCCTCTGGATGCTAGAATATGGTATAATGCCTAGGATACCTTCTGGATGGAATTGAGTGTCTCATGGATTCCACAAATAGGTTTGGGTCGGACCAAATTGAATTGGTTGAAGACTTTCTCCAATTGATGCCACCAAGTAAATCTTCTAGTTGGATTGGATTTCGAACTTGGTTCCTCATGATCTGGACTGCTAAAAGGCTCTCCTTAATATAAAAAATAGCTTTGGTCGTGGCCCCTCATGGTTGGATTTGTAGGGACCGAAATATGGGCAATCTGGCCAAGACATGACTTGTAAAATCTATAACTTCTTGGTCCGTGAACTATTTTTGGTAATTCCAAGCCTCAGTGCTTATTTGTTGAGTTTAAAATCCGTGAAAATTATTTTCAAATAGAAATATCTTCTGGTTTTTAATATATTTTCCTTTTACTGAATCTCTATCGCTGGTAGCTCCTAAATGGTTGGTATGGGCGGGCGGATCGACCTCTGGTTCAGTTGCTGATTTGATGCCCGGATCAACTACCTATGTCATCAAAGTGCACTTAACGTTTCGGTCACACATATATTTAGAACTCCATAGTTAAGTGTGTTTGGACTGGAGTAGAGGAAGGATGGGTGTCATACTGGGAAATGATTTGCGATACCATGCAAGCGAGGCCAAAACACGGGGAAATGTCATGTGGTGATTGCAGGGTCGATAAAAGAGAATTTTGAGCCTAAAAAAAATTAATGCACCGCCAGTCGCATGGAATTGAGCCAACATGCTGAGTGAGCGGGCATGGAAAGCCCATTAACTGTGGGTGATTGGGGAGTTACCAATTTGTTCTTAACTCTTAAATAATTATAAATCTAACAAATGGATTACTCAAACATGATCAAGGAAACACATATCATAATCTAAATCTTCTTTCAACAGAGAATTAGTTTTGGCTTCTCTTTTCAAAAGCTTTGGCTCCAAATATCAAAGTATTATAGAATAATGTTACAAAACTTCTAAAAACTTATCAAAGACTCAAAAATGATTTGACTTCTTCGAAAATAAATATAAACTTTGGGTCATGGTTGTAATCTTCTGAAACTTGCTAAACGCGTTGGTTGCTTTGTTCACGAGGGTTGTATTAAGATTCATGATAGAGATAACGAAGAGGATGAAGTGAGAGCAAGAAATTTTGTTATGAATATATGAAATCTCATTAACCAGGATGTACTATACACATTAGTATATATATACCGCTATACAAGTGCTAAATTACATCACTACTTATGCACACATATTATATACATACCAACTTGCACCGAAGTATCTCCAATTTAGCCCCCTCAAGCCTCAATCCAGAGAAGGAGGAAGGAAGAGGCTTGACAATTATAAACGTCCAAGGAATGATCGAAACAATCCTGGATGGAGAGGTTTAGTCAAGATATAAGCAAGCTGATTATCACTCGTCACATGGAAGGCTTTGAGAGATCCCTTCTTCATTGTTGACGCACAATGTGACAATCAAGTTCCACGTGTTTCGTACGTTCATGAAACACAAACACGTGATTAGTAGCAATGTAGATGGCAGATTTGTTATCACAAAAAATCTTGGCTGTAGCTGTAACCTCAATATGAAGAGCACACAAAAGCTGCTGCAGCCAAATGATCTCTCGAGTTACATCTGCCATGCTTCGATATTCTGCTTTTATATTACTCCATCTAACCACCTTTTTCTTCTGAGACCACCAGAAAATAAGAGAGGTACCAAGATAAATGCAATAAAAAGTAGTAGAGATGCGAGAATCCGGGCAAGAAGCCCAATCAGAGTCAGAAAATGCACTCAAGAAAATGTCAGTGGTTAAAGAATAAAAGAGGCCCTCACCTGCTTTCGCCTTTAAGTACTTGAGAATGCAAAGTGCTTCTTTCATATCAACATCGGTAGGAGCATGAAGAAAGTGGCTAAGCTTATGAACCGCATAGGTTATATCCGGACTTGTGATTGTGAGGTATAATAAGCGTCCAATTAACTCTCGGTAAGGTCTTGGAGAAGTTAAAGGAATACCAGTTTCAATGCTCAGATGAACATACGGATCCACAGGAACTGATGGAGGCTTACAACCAAGGAGATCATTATCTTCTAAGAGATCCAGAGCATACTTGCGTCGTGAAACAAATATTCCTGTAGATGATCTAGCCATCTCGAGTCCAAGGAAGAATCTCATAGGACCTAAATCATTTATCTTGAATGTTCCAGAAGGAAGATTCTTCAAAGATATCAAGTCTTCATCATTGTTGCTTGCAATGGCTATGTCATCGACATAAACCAAGACATCAATAAAAGAACCATCTGTAACCTTGACAAAAAGACTTGTATCAGATTCAGATTGTTCATAACCTGCATCAACCAAAACCTTAGTGAAAGTCATATTCCACTGTCTAGTGGCCTGTTTTTAAACCATATATGCTCTTGTTGAGGTGACATACATCATTAGGAGGAAGGACTTCGTTCGGTCCTGATGTGTAACCTTTTGGTAAAGACATGTAAATCTCCTCATCAATATCACTGTGGAGAAACACGTTTGAGACATCCATCTGAGTAAGTGACCACCCTTTAGCAGCAGCCAAAGAGCATCAGTTTGACACTGGTCATCTTAACTACAGGGGAAAAAGTCTAATTGTAATGGACACCCTCCTGTTGCGTGAGGCCTTTAGCCACATGATGACCTTTATACGCAATACAATGCGATCAGGGTTATACTGAATAGTAAAAATTCATTTACATCCAACTACACTGTGCCCTGGAGGAAGAGAAACAATATTCCAAGTATTATTGAGCTCCATAGCATACAACTCCTCATTGACTGCCCCTTTCCACTTGTCAGACGCCATGGCTTGATGAAATGTTTTGGGTTCGGTCTCAATAAAAAAAGATAAAAGGCATTGATAGTAAGGAGTGGAAAGGTGTTTATAGGAAAGAACTTAAGAGATGGGTTAAGGAGTTCTATCATTTAAAGGAATAGAAGATGCATGAGAATGAAGAAGAACACAATGATAATTGGACAAATAACTAGGCACCTTAGTCCGCCTGCGAGGTTTATCAATAGTCGGGGAACCCAAAGGTTCATCTGATCGTACTGTCTCAGTACTAGCTCTAGTATTGTTAGGTGGTATGAACGATGTAGGTGGATCAGGAATGGATGGAACAAGACAAGGCAAAACAATATGAGAAAAGAAATCATGAACAACAGAATCAGTGTCTTTGAATTGTGTTCATGAAACACTACATTATGAGAAATTGAAATGCTTTTATTTTCCAAATCAAGTAGTTTATATCCTTTATATCCGGAAGGATATCCAAGGAAAGCAGCTGGACGAGACCTAGCAGTAAACATATCTCTATTCGTTTGTAAAGTACTAACATAGCATAAGAACCCAAAAGTTCTAACAAAGAGTAATCAGGTTGTTTCTTAGGTAAAAGCTCGTATGGTGTTTTGTGTTGTAACAAAGTTGAGGGAGTTCTGCTTATCAGAAAAGCAGCAGTTTTCACACAATCACTCCAGTATGCAACAGGTATATTCGATTGAAACAAGAGGCCAAGCAACATTAAGCAAATGCTGGTGTTTGCGTTCAACAATCGAGTTTTTTTAGGTGTGCATGCACATGAAAAATATTGAATGATACCATTTTTCTCAAGAAAATCAGTTAAGTGAAATTCAGGAGCATTATCAGTTCTAATTTCCATAACAACACCATTATACTGAGTGGAAATGAGTTTAATAAACTTGGGAAAAATATGAGAAACTGTATTTTTATTTTGAATCATATAAACCCAAGTTACACGAGATTAGTCATCAAAAATTGTAAGTAAATATCTATATTCATCCACATACTCTTGATTAAAGGGACCCCAAATGTCTAAACGAAGAAGAGCAAATGGTGTGTCAGACATGTGATTATGAGAGGGAAAAGAAAGACGCTTCTTCTTAGCTAAAGGACAAAATAGATAATGATCAATAGAAGTGAAACTAGATGGAGACAGTTACAAAGTACCAGACAAAGTTTTTAACTTGGCAGCTAAAGGATGAAAAAATCGTTGATGCCAAGTTGAACCATCAACTGTCAAGGATCCACATAAATAAGCAAGTGGAGAAGACTCGCAGACATCATGCTTATCAAGAATGTAAAGATTATTGACAACATTACTCTTCCCAATCATCAAGCCCTGAGAAACATCCTGAATATAACAACAATGAGGATAAAAAAGAGCAGAGCAATTGTTTTGAGTCAATAAGGAATGCACACTGATGAGATTAAAATTAAAAGATGGCACATGAAGAACATTAGACAAGGTCATTGTGTCAGACAATTTGATCGTGCCAGTATGCATGATTGGGGATGTGGTTCCATTAGGTAGAAATACAATATTCATTTACTTAGTATGGGAAACAGGAGGGATACCTGTAGTTTGAAAAGCAACGTTATCAGACTTGACTACAGGAGTGAGATTCCCATGTCTTTCATATTGAGCCCCAAATAAAAAGCTTCTTCAATGGGTGGTATTGGGTTAAACATGAGTATATGATGATGATTATTCTCATAGACTTCATTAAGCTTCATCAAAGACTTCGTAACACGAACATGCTGTTGCAATTGCTCCCATAGAGTCGCAGCATTACACTCACAACGTCCACAAGTATAGACTGGTAGCTCAGTATAATTCTTGTATTCTTCCCATAAGGTAATCAACTCAGTGTAATAAGTACTAACATCAAGCGAACCTTGTTGAATATTGCAAAGCTTTTGTTCAATCTCAAAGAAGAGTCTTTGCATAAAATATCGATCTTTAGGATTACTTGAGAGATTTATTGTAGTTCTACTGGTTTTGTGAACTTCATATGTTGTTTTTAGAGTCATCAGGCTTGAAGATAAAAGATCGGAAGAGTCAATCAGCACCCACGGAATGAGAGATTCAATCATCATCTATCCATCATACATCATCGACATCTATCCATCAAAATCATTTCATTCCTCATCTCTTTAGTTTATGTCCTTATTTTATCATTCATAAACTTATTGTTCTTCCTTTCTTTCAGGTTATCTTGGACTTGAAGGGACAGTAGTTCATACATCAACCACCATCATCTCTATCGATTTCTCAACCATTGCCATTCCATCGACCACCTCGCCATCCTAGCTTCCAGGGATGTATCATTTGGTATCAGAGATTTAAAAGCTCCTGAATCAGGTTATATCACTCCTTTCTAGCATACTTAAGTTTTCATTTTTTTTCTTAGTTTGCATTTTATAAAACCAAAAATTAATTAAAAAATTGTTATTTGCTTCAAACTTGCATTTCTGCATCTAGAAAAAAAATAATAGTAATAAAGAAGAAGAAGTCGAGCTGTTTGATCCACGAAAATATTCAGATGGAGTAGTCTAGTTGTTTGCATTCATTTCCCAGCTCTTGTTTCCATTTTTAGTTCTTATGCATTCATTTCATTGTCTAATTTTCTTTTTGGTTTATTTGCATTAAAAAATATGTCTTTTTTGTTCCTATAAATTTGAATTCTTTGTTTCTTTTGTTTAGTTTTTTTATATATATCGTGCTGCATCTATTATTTTTTTATTAAAAAAAGTGACCTTTTCCCATTTTGTTTTTAGAACTTAAAAAAAAAACAAAGTTTCCTTTTTTCTACTTATTCTTCTTTCCTTCCTTAATCAATTACGAATTGATACCTTTTCTTTTCTTTTTTTTTTGTGCAAGGTAAACCTTAAGAAAATACATAGGAGAAGCCATGGAAGATTACTCAGAAGAAGAATACTATTATGACTCAAACCAAGACTCAAATATCGATGAAACCGACCAACCATAGTTCAGTAAGGAGGATGGCTGTGAAATATCGTGGACTGATGATCAATACTATAGTTCAGAGAATGAATATGACCCTGTTGAAGAAACTCATGATCCTAAGCCACCAGACTACCTTCAAGGCAACACAAGATTGTGCAAGAAAAAAGTTGGCCGAAGAAATAAATCATGGAGTAATGACACTGATTCTGAAATCAGTATGGGAGAGGAGGGTGAACGTGATACATGTTCTTACCAGGAATACAACCTTCCCAAGATATCATTGAATCCAGTCAGCCATGGAGTTACTCCATACGAAGTACCAGTCCAACTTAAACCCACCAGCACTAGGAAAACTCAATAACACCAGCCGCCACAAAGAAGCAAGACAGAACAGGACGTGGAAACACATCTGATTATCCAGTCTTTTCAGGTTATAGCAAGGATCCTGAGGTCTATTTAAGATGGGAGGCCAACATGAAGCAGTGGCTGCGAGCAAAGAACATCCCTAAGGAAGAGAAGCTATCATATGCCCTTGATATGTTTATTGGAAAGGACTACACTTGTGAAAACAAGAAGATGCAAGGACATACTATTCTGATCCAGTACTAATTTGGGGAGACCTTAAGGCACGCATGTATTGGGAATTTGTGAGGATGCTTTGGACCAGAAAGAAAATTTCCACCAGGCCTATGTACCAAGAAGATCAGAAGAGTTTAATGTGAACACCAAAACCGAGACCAACTATTGAAAAAATGTATGCCTTCTGTCCTAATCCAAGGAAGTCGTTGTCCAATTTAAAGAAGCCAGAAGATGTTGACAACACTGCTCAAGCAAAGAAGTATCAATGCTGGATAAGCACCATATCAAAGCTCCATTACCAAGCAACACCAAAGAGAGTGATGTCTACACCAAAACCAGCACCTGTTTCTAAGAATATGAGTGATCACGACCTTAAGCCCAAAAAGGTGACATTAAGTGTCCATATAGGCCACCAAAAAACTATGATGTCGTTCCAAAAAGAAAAGGTTTAAGAAAGATTAGAACAAACTATTGTTCTAGGAAAGGCCAAAGATACTTCTAACCCAAAGGAAGAGGAAGCCACAAGCCAAGGTAAGTACTCTAACTCTAAGAAATTGAAAGATTAGACATGTTATAGATGTCATAGGAGAGGACACTTTGCTGTTGTTTGTCCCAATAAGAAAACATTGATAGAAACATAAATAGACGAGAAAACCAAAATATGTGAGTTTTACTCAATCTGATTTGTTGGTTTCCAATTCTTGTATAATGCACTTGTCTATGTCGAAGGGTGTTAATACGGGTCCTAAAGAGCATGAGTCCATTAAAGAAGAACCATCAGGAGAAACTCTTGTGATGGACAAGAATAAAACTCAAGACATAAGGCCATAAATGTTGCCTAAGGAGATTGATTCTAAGGCATCCATACTGCCCAATCCGACAAGAACAATACCAGGTATGACTCTAGAACTAGAAATAATTAGTAGACCTAATTTAGATATTCATGGTGCAGGAAGAACAAGAGTAGACTCTAGGATCAAGGAATGCAATGAACATGATATTTCTGAGAAATTTGAGTAGATTCCTGCCCAAAGTATGAAAACTCTAAAGGGTGAACCACAAGGAAGTGAGGCTACGAGTGAATGTACCAGGGTTTCTGAAATAATTCCAAAAACAGACCAGAGTCACGAGATCATTGCTGAATCAATCAAAAAGTAAGAGATGAAACTAGAACCATTGATTACTACAATGCCAAACGCGAAGTAAGTTTTGCTTTAGATAAGTGTGTTCTTTCTAGCTCATGACAAGATTAATGCACTTGTCTTGTCAAAAGGATTGTGAGACAGGTTTAAGTGTTGGATAATTCCAAGCTTGTGGAAACTTACCATATTATTAGATGTTTAATATGTTAAGAGATAAACACAAAAAGGAAATCTAGAATAGGAAAAGGAAGTTTTCTATTAGATTAGGTTTGTGTTTTCTATATCCCACATGTTAAAGAGAATTGTCCTTCACTATAAATATAGACCTTATGGAGAGGTGTTCCATAAGAGATCTAAGAGAAACATTGAGAGCTTTAGTTTTGAGTAGTTTCTAAAGCAATAAGAAAAGTTGTTCTTATTATCCTTTGTTCTAAGAGATCCTTCAATTGGTATCAGAGCTTAAGTTGAAGCTCCAATAGATATCAGAGCCTCAGGTTGGAGACTCGATCTAAGCTTAAGTTGAAGCTTTGATCCTGGTAGCTGTGAAGAAGAATTCGCGACACAAGATGGCTGACGTGAATAGGGCTCCACACACGAAGGACCTTGTATCCGCATCCATCCAATGTCCGATATTGAATTCGACAAACTACACAGTTTGGTCGATGAGGATGAAGGTGTTACTTTGTGTTCATGATGTGTGGGACACAATAGAACCTGGTTCGGATGATGAAAAGAAGAACGATATTGCAATAGCTCTTTTGTATCAATTTATGTCCGACAGTTCGATTCTCCAGGTGGGAGAACAAACCGCATCGAAAGAGATTTGGAATGCCATCAAGTCACGACACCATGGAGATGATCATGTAAGGAAGGCGAGATTTGAGACATCGATGATGGAGTTCGACAGGTTGAAGATGGATGATAGTGATACCGTAAACGGATTTGCGGAGAATATATCAGGTCTAGCATCCAAGGAAGCCTCGTTAGAAGAAATCATAGAAGAACAAAACATGGTAACGAAAGAGTTGGTCTTAGGAATGTCGTGTGTAACACACGAAGAAAGCGTGTGCGACACATATCTAGCGGTGAAGCAAACAAGACATTCATTCCCAACTAAGACCATGTTTCGTGGAACGAAGACGTTGGAGTTGATCCATGCAGAGGATCAAAAGCCATATGATTGTCTCACATCGAAAAAACCAAATATCAAGAACTTGAGGATATTTGGTTGTGTAGCACATGCGGAGATATGTGTGACTCATCTTAAGAAGTTAGATGAGAGATCAAAGTGTGTGATCAATCTTGGAACTGAGCCGGGTTCCAAAGCTTATAGACTCTATGATCCAGTCGCAGGAGAGGCAATGGTGAGTAGAGATATGATATTCGACGAGAAGAAATCTTGGGATTGGTCGTCTATGACAAACCAAGAAGATTGTGAATCAAGTATGCTTAAGCTTCCACATAAGGATGATATAGAAGAATGTAATGATAAAGGTGATGATCATGAAGCTATAAATCAAGATGAGGAAGAAGAAGAAGATATTGATCACAATGCAAACCCTCCAGACGATCACAAGGCGAGACTTCAGATGTTAGTCAAAGGAATACCGAGTGTAACACACGAAGAAAGCGTGTCTGACACATGTCTAGTTGAGAAGCACATTAGACATAAGGAGATGGTCGTAGGATTGCCGTGTGTAACACACGGAGAATGCGTGTGTAACACAAGTCTCGCAGGGAAGAAAATCAGAGATGCATTTCCGACTAAGGCTATGGTTCGTACATCAAAGCTACTGGAATTATTGCATGGAGATTTGTGTGGACGAATCACACCACCAATGCCAGCAAATATTCCTGAGGCATTCTATCGGTTCAAAAGATTTCATACCGATAAAGGAGGAGAGTTTGCCTCAGGTAAGTTCAATCCAGCTTGATCAATGGAGGAGGAGAGTTTACCTTAGCTGAGTCGAAGATGTCGAACTACTTATGGGTTGAAGAGATGGTAGGCGAGTTGGAGTCTACCACAAGAAACAAAGCATTGGAGCTTGTAAGGAAAAGAGAAGAAGATCAATTTTATGTGTTACACAAGGCTTTGTATGGGTTACGCCAAATACCTAGAGCGTGGAACATAAAACTCGATCAAGTCCTAAAGGAGATGAGCTTTAGGAAGTGCACATCAGTGTATCGCAACAATGAAGGAGGAGACTTCTGGCTGTGTGACACAAAGATGGAAGTGTGTAACATGACTCACGATGAACCAAAGATAGATGCTACGGATTTCAGAAGAATCATAGGATGTTTGAGGTATCTGCTTCACACAAGACCTGACTTGTGCTACGCAGTAGGCATACTGAGTAGATACATGCATAATCCGAGAGACTCTCATGGACAAGCCATTCAAGCACATATTGCGGTATGTGAAAGGAACAACAAACTTTGGTCTGTTCTTCAAGAGAGATGGGTCAAGGAGTGTCGTTGGTTATAGTGACAGCAGTCACAACATTGATGTCGATGACGGGAGGAGCACGTCAGAACATGCATTATATTACGGTTCATCACTAGTTACTTGGACGTCGCAGAAGCAGCAAACGGTTTCATTGTCACCATGCGAAGCAGAGTTCATGGCAGCAACGGAAGCAACGAAGCAAGCTATATGGATCAAGGAGTTGTTGAGTGAGATACTAAGTGAAGAAGGCGAGAGAGTCAGACTTAGGATCGACAACAAATCAGCCATTGCTCTAACGAAGAATCCGTTTTTCCATGGAAGAAGTAAGCACATACTTTCAAGATATCATTTCATTCGAGAGTGTGTGGAGAATGGGCAAATCGAAGTTGAGCATGTGCCAGGTGTTGAGCAGAAGGCCGACATCCTAACCAAGCTATTAGCCAGGATTAAGTTCAAGCAAATGAGGAGCCTAAGCGGAGTTCAAGAAATTGGTCTCCCTAATTCAAGTTGGAATTAAGGGGGTGTTTGTTGGATAATTCCAAGCTTGTGGAAACTTAACATATTATTAGATGTTTAATATGTTAAGAGATAAACACAAAAAGGAAATCTAGAATAGGAAAAGGAAATTTTCTATTAGATTAGGTTTGTGTTTTCCATATCCCACATGTTAAAGGGAATTGTCCTTCACTATAAATATAGACCTTATGGAGAGGTGTTCCATAAGATATCTAAGACAAACATTGAGAGCTTTAGTTTTGAGTAGTTTCTAAAGCAATAAGAAAAGTTGTTCTTATTATCCTTTGTTTTAAGAGATCCTTCATTAAGAACCCAGAAGGAGTGCTGATGTGG
>CAJHQQ010004802.1:0-23503 GCA_905132885.1 Moricandia moricandioides | reverse complement strand
CTCATAAAGGAAGAACTGAGGCTTTGAATTTAAAGAAAAGACTCACATACTAAGAAGTTATGGATTTTACAAAATGGAGGTTGCCCAGCCCATTCATTTGCGAGTACCCGACTTTGGAAGAAGGTTTAAGCCCCATAAAGATCCGGCCCGAGCCAAAGCCAAATTTAGAAGTCAAGAGGAGTTTTTTAGATTTCCAGGAAGCTCAATATCACGAGATTTGGTCAAGGAAATTAGAAGTTATGATCATTTATCCAGAACCGGTCAAACCGAGCAGTTTATGGAAAGATTGGACAATCTTTCGGTTTGATCATTTGCCAGCCAACCAATTCCGACCAAAAGACAATCTAATCTTGCCAAACCATCCAGGAGACATATTAAATGATCCAGAAGAGTTCTACAACATCTTACCATGCACCAGAGACTACCATCCAGGAGACATAATAAATGATCCAGAAGAGTTCTACAACATCTTACCATGCACCAGAGACTATAGGATCAAGAGGATCCCCATTAAGTTCAACTTGCCATATTTGGAGCTCATTGCATTCAAATCCCAACAGCTCTTTTTCCTAGATTTTGGGCACGACTTCAAGACATTCCAAGCCATCCAGAAGGTCCCAAGGAAGCTCTCTTATCCCCTTAAACCGTCCAGGTTCAAGGCAAATCAGATTCCTTGTTTGGAGCCAAATTTCCTACAATCACTCCAACGGCTAGTTTCCGACTTTCTTGCTTTCTTTTTGATTTGTTTCCTTTCTTTTATTTTTAGAACGTTTGTACTCTTGTCTCTGAGCATTATATAAGCTCCTGGACGTCCATTGTAACCAGCACCCTCAATCATTCAGTTTATAAAAGTTTATTCAGTTTTTATCAAAGTGTTCTTTGCATAAAATCGATTGTCTTTAGGATTGTAGTGTGTGAAGTGCTTTAGTCCTATTGATTCATGGTCTTATAGGTTGTTAGTGGATTCAGCAGACTTGAGGAACACAGATTGAGAGAGTCAATCAACCCAGCAGATTGAGAGAGTCAATCATCAACTATCCATCGCCTCCATTCCATCCATCGGCCAAGCTTGAGAGTGTTACACAACCAGCAAGCTTAGCTCCATCCCTTCTACCATCTGAACATTCTTCTCACCTTATCATATTCTTATTCTCTGTTTTATTATCAGTATCATTCGCATCTCATTCATCTTTCATTTGTTTTAGGTTTTCAAGGTAGACTCTAGACATATCGATAAATCGATCATTCTTGGTCGATCCGATTTGCTCATCCAACCACAATCAGGACGACCCCCATTCTGAGCTGTAACATTTTGGTATCAGAGTTAAACTTCCTGACTCAGTTTACATCTATCCTTGCAGCTAAATATTTAGTTTTGCATTTGTTTGCATCATAAACCGAAAATCCATAAAAACTGTCCTTTTGTTTCAAGTTTTGTTTCTAATTTTTTTTTGTGTTCTTACTGTTCATCATCTTAGGAGCCACGAAAAAGAAAAGAAAAGATTATTTTGATTGCATTGAATTTAGTTTCGAAATTGTGTTAGTTCCCTTTTAATTTCTTTCCATAATCAAAAACAGCCAAAAAAAAAATTCTGCAATTTAAGTTGTTTCCATATTTTTCTCCTTGCATATCAAGTTTAAAAAAAAAAAAAGACAAGCATCCTATTTAAAATTATTCCATATTAGTTGATCTATTTCGTGCATATCATACCCTGCATCAGAAAAGAAAAAAAATCATTTTAGCATAGTTTATATCATATCGGTCCAAGCATTGCATAATTTTCTGTTTAGTCTAAATTGCATTGTTTCCAGTTCTCTTGCACGACCAGAACTTCCCTATACCTTCACTTGATCTTTAATAGTGTTTTCAGGAAGCAATGGTAGGAGAAGAACACGTCCAAACTCAGATGGCCACACTGACCCAACAATTGGCCACTATTCAAGAGCTTAACAAGCAGTTGGCTCAGTTGAATGAAAGAATCAACTCGGTTGGAAGCAACGCACAAGGCCAACGACCAGAAAAGGGAAAAGGAATTTTTGTGACTACACCAGAGGCTTCATATGTTGAGCCCAAGCCACCAGACCCTACATGGATCACCCCACAACCAGCTTCTTATACTCATGAATATTTAACTCATTCTTATCATGATTATGAATGTGCTAATGATGTTAAGGGTTATTCTTATTCAGGAAGCAACTGGCCAGATGATTATCTATCATGGGAAAGAACCATGGATGATTGGTTTTCATACCATGGTGTGCCAAAGAATGAAAGGCTAGCTCATGCTGTCTCAAAACTAGCCGGAAGAGCATACAAATGGTGGAAAGGTGTAGATAGCCCAAAGTGGAAGAGTCATGGGAAGGCTATCAGAACATGGGAAGACCTTAAATATGCCATGATCAGGAAGTATGTATCCTCACTTCCAACACCAGATATTAGAGAAAGGTACCCAAGGAGATTTTCAAGCCATGGGTCTAAAGAGACACAAAAAGTTGTGCCAAAAGAAGGTCATAGAAGCTTGATCCATCAAGACCAGATTCGGCCAAACCAGAAGCACATGGTTTTCTATGATCAATATCCACATGATGAGGTCCCAAAGACCATGGGGAAGAAGAAATTGATCAGCCAAGACACGTTGGCCAGACCCAAAGAACAACCAGCCAAACCGATAATTCAAGCAAAGGCTATGGTAAGTCCTATACTTGATAAATTGGTTTATGATTCATCCCCCACTGGTATGATTCACTTGTCTGTGTCCAAGGATGTTACTACAGGTCGTGATGAACATAAGGCCAGAGAAGAAGAGCCAAAAGTAGTAAACCATTCAAGGGACCACATGAAGGTTCAATGCACAAATCTGTCCATACCAACAAGCATGGGAAACACTGAACAAGGTAGAACAAAGGAAAGCTATAAGCTTACTGAGGTTCAAAGAGAGGAACCAGACCATAAGCTCAGCCATGAACCACCACACAAGTGGAAATCGAAATATGAACTATGTCTTGTTCCAATGCTAAGACTTAAGGTATGTTTCACATTAGACCAGAATTTTATTATTAACTCCATGATAAGATTAATGCACTTGTCTTGTCCAAGAGTATGTGAAATTGGTTCAGGAACCAGGGAGTACACTGCTCCAATGAAAGAGGTGTCAACCATGGTATTAATTGGTGCTAGACAAGTACAAGGAGTTGCTGAACCAAGGCAATTCATGGCCAGCCTAAGCAAGGTAAATGTCTCTAGTTTGAATTCGTCCTTATCAAATTATAAGGCAGACATCATGCACTTGTCTTTGCCAAAAACTTTAGATCCATGAATCAGACAAGGAGAAGGACATACAAACCGAGATCCAAACCCCAAAACTTGTCCAAGGAAGAAAATTATTCTTCAGCTTGTTGAAGCTATCAATGAAGTCTGGAACTTACACATTCTGTTTATAACTATCAGTATATCACAGATATAATGCACTTGATTTTTGTCCAGAATGTTAAGATTGTTTCAGGTTATAAAGAAGAAAGCTTCAAAGACATCCCACCGGATGATCTTATGTTGCTAGGAGAACCAACTCCAAGGAAGATCAGAAACATGGCCACCAAAACTTTGAAGAACCATGCACTCCAGAAAAGATGCAATGGCCATAACCAAATCATAGGCGTGATCCTTTCACACCTTTTCAAAGAAGAGCCACCTAATGCACCATGCATCACCAAACCGAAATTATACCAAGGTAAGGTCTTAGACTCTCAAAGGAGAATGAAACCTGACTTGATCTATCTTGGTGCAGATTATCCAGTTTTGAGGTCAAAACCTTCACAAGGGGGATGGAATGTTGCGGCCATCAAACCAGCAGCTCGTCCAGAGTCTCACCCAACTGTCCATACCAACCAGTGTAGAGGTTCCAGCGACATAGGTTCAGTCTAAGGAGAGTATCTCAACAACCAGAAGTACGTTTGGCGTGAAACCAATTTTAAAATAAGTCTTAATCATAAAGGAAGAACTGAGGCTTTGAATTTCAATAAAAGACTCACAGACCAAGAGGTTATGGATTTTACAAAATGGAGGTTGCCCAGCCCATTCATTTGCGAGTACCCGACTTTGGAAGAAGGTTTAAGCCCCATAAAGATCCGGCCCGAGCCAAAGACAAATTTAGAAGTCAATAGGAGTTTTTTATCTTTCCAGGAAGCCCAATATCACGGATTTGGTCAAGTAAATTAGAAGTTATGATCATTTATCCAGAACCGGCCAAACCGAGCAGTTTATGGAAAGATTGGACAATCTTTCGGTTTGATCATTTGCCAGCCAACCAATTCCGACCAAAAGACAATCTAATCTTGCCAAACCATCCAGGAGACATAATCAATGATCCAGAAGAGTTCTACAACATCTTACCATGCACCAGAGACTATAGGATCAAGAGGATCCCCATTAAGTTCAACTTGCCATATTTGGAGCTCATTGCATTCAAATCCCAACAGCTCTTTTTCCTAGATTTTGGGCACGACTTCAAGACATTCCAAGCCATCCAGAAAGTCTCAAGGAAGCTCTCTTATCCCCTTAAATCGTCCAGGTTCAAGGCAAATCAGATTCTTTGCTTGGAGCCAAATTTCCTACAATCACTCCAACGGCTAGTTTCCGATTTTCTTGCTTTCTTTTTGATTTGTTTCCTTTCTTTTATTTTTAGAACGTTTGTACTCTTGTCTCTGAGCATTATATAAGCTCCTAGACGTCAATTGTAACCAGCACCCTCAATCATTCAGTTTATAAAAGTTTATTCAGTTTTTATCAAAGTGTTCTTTGTATAAAATCGATTATCTTTAGGATTCTAGTGTGTGAAGTGCTTTAGTCCTATTTATTCGTGGTCTTATAGGTTTTTAGTGGATTCAGCAGCCTTGAAGAACACAGATTGAGAGAGTCAATCAACCCAGCAGATTGAGAGAGTCAATCATCAACTATCCATCGCCTCCATTCCATCCATCGGCCAAGCTTGAGAGTGTTACACAACCAGCAAGCTTAGCTCCATCCATTCTACCATCCGACCATTCTTCTCACCTTATCACATTCTTATTCTCTGTTTTATTATCAGTATCATTCGCATCTCATTCATCTTTCCTTTGTTTCAGGTTTGCAAGGTAGATTCTAGACATATCGATAAATCGATCATTCTTGGTCGATCCGATTTGCTCATCCAACCACAATCAGGACGACCCCCATTCTGGGCTGTAGCAGCAACCCATGAAGCCGATAGACTTCGCGGAAGAAAAGAACAGCTACTTGAACTGCATCGGTAGTTTTTTTGCAAGGTATAAAGTGCACCATTTTAGAAAAATGGTCAACCAACACAAAAACAGAATCATGCCCACGTTGAGTACGCGGTAGACCGACGACGAAGCCCATGCTAACATCGGTCCACGGTTGAGTTGGTATAGGAAGGGGTAGATACAAACCACTGTTCGAAGCGTGACCCTTAGACCATTGACAAACAACACAGCGCTCAACAAACCGATAGACGTCACACCGCAAAGAGGGCCAGAAATAAGACTCCATAACCAACTGAAGCGTACGATCACGACCGATGTGTCCCTCTTCATGCAATTCCTTAATAATCTTGAGTCGTAGACTACTATCCGGGATGCACAGTTGAGAACCACGAAAAATGTAATCCTCGTGTAGCATATATTCTGAACGGAGACCAGCTTGTAGGGACGACCAAATCCTACCAAAATATGGATCATCCTTGTAAAGGTCCGGTAAAATAGTAAATCCAGGAACCGAAACCTGCATGGTTGCGACCAAAGCATGGAGACGGCTTGACGCGTCGGCTACTTTATTCATCTTTCCTGACTGGTGTTTTATGACGAACGTGAACTGTTGGAGAAAGGCAATCCACGAGGCGTGACGAGACAAAATCTTGTCCTGGCTGCCCAGATGTTTCAAGGCATCATGATCAGTGTAAAGAATGAACTCCTGGTGGAAAAGATAATGCCTCCAGTGTTTTATAGCTTGAACAATAGCGTAAAACTCAACGTCGTAGGTACTGTATCGAGCTCGGGAACCTGCAATCTTTTCACTGAAAAAGGCAATGGGACGACCTTGTTGGATAAGAACTGCCCCGATCCCTAACTTGCATGCGTCGCAATGGAGTTCGAAGACCTGAGAGAAATCTGGTAAAGCCAATATTTGTGCTGAAACCAAGCGCTGCTTGAGATCTTCAAAGGCCTTGTTAGCTTCCGGAGTCCAGGAGAAAGTTGTTCCTTTCATACAGTCTGTGAAAGGAGCCGCAACATTACTGAAGTGATGTACAAACCTTCGGTAAAAAGAGACGAGGCCGTGAAAGCTTTGGACGTCACTGATAGAACGAGGTGTTGGCCAAGTTTTGATCGCGTTAACTTTCCCTTGATCCACCTACAACCCTTTATCGGATACAATATATCCCAAAAAGAGCACATGATCGACCCCAAAGACACACTTATGTCTCGCTGCATACAACTTTTCGCGACAAAGCACTTCCAAGACATACAGTAGATGAGATAGATGGCTTGATAAATCACGACTGAAGATCAAAATGTCGTCGAAGTAGACCACAACGTATTTGCCTATAAAAGGGCGAAGAGCTTGGTTCATAACCCTCATGAAAGTACTTGGGGCGTTTGAAAGTCCGAATGGCATCACCGTCCATTCGAAGAGTCCTTCTCGTGTTTTGAAAGCGGTTTTCCATTCATCTCCAGGTCTTATACGGATTTGATGGTAACCACTTTTCAAGTCAAGTTTTGTAAATATTGTTGCTTTGCCGATTTGATCAAGGAGATCATCTAAACGCGGAAGAGGAAACCTATAACGAACTGTAATTTTGTTGATCGAACGACTATCAACGCAAATTCGCCATGATCCATCTTTCTTAGGAATGAGAAAAGCCGGTACAGCCGCGGGACTTAAAATTTCACGCACGTGGCCCTTCTGTAAGAGTTCTTCAACTTGACGACGAAGTTCATCATGTTCTTGAGGGCTCATACGATAATGAGGCCTGTTGGGAAGAACTGCATTAGGAACCATGTCAATATGGTGTTGTATGTCTCTTAACGGTGGTAAGTCGCTCGGAAGTTCGGTGGGGAAGACATCACTGAATTCTTGGAGCAATGGTGTGAATGCGGAAGATGGTTCATTTTTCGATGTCTTTAAAGCTGGTGATGCGACAAGGGCCCAAAGAATATCAACACCGTACAACTGCTTCTCAAAGTCGCTTTTGGGAAGTGTTAGGAGTGAGTTTGACGTTAGTGTAGCGTCATTGACCGAAACACCAGTTGATCGTGTACTCGTTTCCGGTTGCTCTTTAGAGGGAAGTAGTGTAATGGTGCGATTTTCAAACACAAAGCTGTATGTGTTTGCCTTTCCACGATGAGTAGCATCACGATCAAACTGCCAAGGTCTTCCTAACAGCAGGTGGCAGGTGTCCATAGGAATAACATCGCAGGTCACTGAGTCCTTGTACGTGCCAATAGAGAATGAGACGAGAACTTGCTTTGTAACCTTGATTTCGGTGCCATTGTTGAGCCAAGCAAGTGGAGAGGGCGATGGGTGGGGCATCACGGTGAGGCCGAGTTTCTGAGATGCCTCATAGGACATGACATTGGTGCAACTTCCCGAGTCAATAATGAGCTTGCAGCCCCGTCCGTTGATGGTACATGTAGAGCGAAATAAGTTGGTGCGGAGCCATGATTCTTGAGATGCTTTGGGAAGGAGGCAATTTCGTAGGAGAACCAAGTTAATGCATGTATCGCCTTGTATTATGTCAGTATTTTCTTCATCAGTGGCATCATAATCATCATATCTTGGCTCTAGATCCTCTTGTTCGTGAATCACTAGTCCGCGCTTTGTCTGTTTAGGACAAGCCGTTTGGATATGGCCACGTTCCCCACAAGAAAAACAACGAAGAGCATTGGTAAGAGCTGGACGAGAATTAGCAATGGTCTCAGTGGTTGTTGTTACCTTTATCGTATCAGTGCGCTATAAGTCCAAGTTTTGGTGGGTGTTGTTATCGGTGGCCGATTGAAAGCGTGAGCGGGATGTCGAGGTCCAAGAAGAACAAAGTTGAAGTTCCATGGAGATGGCGCGTTGATGTGCTTCAGAGACAGATGAAGGATTAAATTGGGCTAACGCTTCTTGTAATTGTGAGCGAAGACCTCCAATAAACCGAGCAATGAGTTGTTGTTGGTTCTCTCCAGAAGTCATTCGTGCCGTCATATAGAAAAACTCTGTGGCGTACTCATCAACTGAACATGTTCCTTGACGAAGATTTTGTAACTTGTTGTACAAGGATCCTTCGTAGTTGAATGGGAAAAAACTCCGACGCATATGTTTAGTTAGTCGCGCCCATGAGTTGATACGAGTTTTGTTCTCTTGTCGACGAGTCTCTTTGAGTTGTTGCCACCAAGCCATAGCGCGCCCCTTAAATTGTGTTGCGACTAGAGAAACTCGTACGTCATCTGGTACTTGGCGAAACTCTAAGATTTCTTCGACTATATTTATCCAATCGATGAAGTCTTCCGAGTTTAGAGTTCCAGAAAATTCCGGAATATTCGTCCGAAAGCTAGACTGCCAACGATTTTGAGGGATAGGTCGTTTGTCATATTCCTCACGGCGAGCATCGCGTCTGTCGGCATGGTTGTGGCCACGATGATCACGTTGATCGTCTTCCTGGGCGGCGAACAAGTTGTCGACCATGTCTTATTCGTCGGATGCGGCAAGTTGTGCATTGTATTGTTGATGTTGTTGCCGATCGCGCGGAGCGTCCCGTTGTTCACGTTGTGCTTGGAGAACATTGGTTAGGGCATTTTCCACTGAAGTTTGTAATGATGTTTGAATTCCTGCAGTAAACGTCTCGAACATCTGTCGAATTTCTTCGATTTGTCCGTCAGGTAACTTCCTTGGTGCCATGGAACGTGTTTTAGATGAGGATCTAAAACGCTTGTCTTCTGATACCAACTGATAGAGTAACCGATAAAGTAGCTTCAATTGTTTAGTGTAAGAATGCCCAAAAGAACCTACAAACTTGAATTCCGTTGAGATCACCAATGATCTAGCCGTAAACAAGGGTTTAAAGCAAAGCTTTAGTTTTATAATTCAATAATAATGATGTGTCCCTTTACAAATCTTAGGGAGCACTATATATAACAATAGGAAAAGACCTAAGTCCTTAAAGATTATGATCTTACATTATATCCCTAAGTCTTAATTTTTATCTCATAAGTAAATAGGAAACTTAACGATTATCTAAAGGAAGAATTAAATAAAGATAAATCCAACACCGAAAAGGAAATAAGTCCAAGCTGTGTCAAGAATCGTCTATCCTTTCAAACAAATTAAATTCCTAAAAAAAATTCAATATTTTGATCGTTTAGCAGTTATAGTCGAGATTCAAATATTTGATAAAAATTTAATAATATGGGTGTCAAAGTTTGTCTTTAAACTGCAATACCTCAATTCCAAACTAAAATAGTAGAACTGCAAAATAGGTTTGATTTTTTTTTTGGAAAAAGTGAAAGTGTTTTTTGTTAAAAGAAAAAAGAGATAGTGAGATTTTCGTCGCATTTTTCTTTTTATCCTTAAATATGGATCACAGTTTTTACTAATAAATAAGTAATTGAGAAACCCCCAGGATTCATTGCACCTTGCAGAAGTAGAAGAAACGTCTATTTTACAAAATCTCCTCTTTTCCTACAAATACCCAAACCCATCTCATTCTTCGAGCTGTCGGTGATTTTGTTTCTCTTCACCGGATCCATTAGCCTTCGTCGTCTGCGTCTTTGACAGGTGAAACTCAAAGACACTCTCTTTCCTTGTTATTCTGATTTACAGCTTGTCTATTTGATTTTCTTTTTGGTGATTTTTTGGGTTTAGATCTTGGGTTTCTAGAGAAAGGAGTAGATGGGTTTTGTCTAGTTTCCGAAGTGATAAAACACAATGATGTTCATCCTTTACTATAACTGATACTACTTTGGTGACCCAAACTGGGATGTTAAATGATCAAAATACTTCATGCAATTTGCACAAATTGATTCTTTCTTTTGGCTGATGATAAGACAGGAGTCTGCTAACAATCTAAATGTCCCGTGGAAGAGTTCCTTTCATGGATCTGAAACGAGTTTATGATGTTGAACAAGCATGCTCTATTCCAAACACATTCCTAGATGATGATGATGATGTTGATGATCTATGGCCGCTTGGTGAGATTGATCCCAAAAAGTTGAAATTCCCTTGCTGTATTGTCTGGACTCCTCTCCCTGTTGTCTCCTGGTTGGCTCCTTTCATTGGCCATGTTGGACTTTGCAGAGAAGATGGAGTCATCTTGGACTTTGCTGGTTCTAACTTCATCAGTGTTGATGATTTCGCATTTGGTCCTCCTGCTCGGTATCTCCAACTCGATAGAAAACAGGTTTCTGCTTCTCTATTCTATAAAACTGTGTGTCAGTTAGTGATGTTCATCGGAACAATTGTGTGTGTTTTGTTGCAGTGTTGCATGCCACCAAACTTGGGTGGGCACACTTGCAAGTATGGGTACAAACACACAGAGTTTGGAACAGCGGTTACATGGGATGATGCACTCAGCGCGAGCGCACGTAGCTGTGAGCATAGAACCTACAACCTCTTCACCTGTAACTGCCATTCGTTTGTTGCAAACTGCCTGAACCGTCTTTGCTACGGCGGTTCAATGGAGTGGAAAATGGTGAATGTTGCTGTTCTGATACTGATGAAAGGGAAATGGGTCAGCGCGTCATCAGTAGTCCGCTCATTTCTGCCGTGTGCTGTGGTCACGTTTCTTGGTGTGTTACTTGTGGGGTGGCCGTTCTTGATTGGCCTCTTCTCGTTCTCGCTACTACTCGTCGCCTGGTATATAATTGCTACTTACTGTTTTAAGAACATAATGTGTTGAAGCAGTGTGAATAACTAACTATATGTTATACTATCTTTGAGTTGTTCTCTTTTCCTTTCATTATCTCTACTAGCTTTCAGGTCCATTAAGTATTTTGCTGCTCATAAATCTATCTGAAGCTCGATAAGATAAATAGTGGTGTTGTTTCCATGAGAAAAAATCTGTTAAATTACAAAATATTTAAAAGGTTTGTTGCATTATATACAAAAAAGAGCACCCATGCCGGGTTTCTGGTGAAAGCCAGATACCCTAAGCTCTGGTGTTGTTTTCAAAATACTTGTATAGGAACTATAACAATGGTCAAATGTCAACTTCATATGATTTCAAAAGAAACATTTTTCCAAGAAAAAACACTTTATATGGCAAGTTATTTGGGGTTGTTTACAAGTCACTAAATAATTGCAGATACATGAAATAATTTATAACCTCCAATGTAGTCGTTGTGGAGTATATAAGAATCAATAAATTTTGAAAGTCCAGCAAAATAAACATGTACCATTTCCTAGATTTCATCGAACCCATAGATTTTTAACATACCTTAGATTTACTCAAATATGAATTATCTATTTTGGAATTGCTAAAAAAAATACTCAAAATAGTTTATTTCTATATATAACGTAGTATATTTGGAAAAACAAATTTGTTTAAGTCTTCATGAAAAAAGATGGTAACCCATAAAACATAAGGAGTAGGAGGAGGTGCAGGGCCGGCTTCAAGGAAACAATGGACCTTCCCTTTGGCAAAATGATTTTTATGTTGTGATAATAATTATTTATTTTGTAAGAAGATGATGTTTATCTTCACATTTTGTCGTTTAGTTTTCAAGTAGTTTAATCGGTTTCCACTTTTTTCCTATATAAACAGATGTTGATGTTGACATTATTAGATCTGTTAGTATTTTCTTTTCTTTTTTTCGGTTTTATCTTTTTTCTAAGTCGGTTAACAGTAAGAACATTTGTCACTTAAATAAAAGTAAAATAAAATTTATTGTTAGTGATAATGTTTATGGCATTGACGATAATGGTGATTATGGTAGTATTATATAAATAGAATAGAAAATTCTAAATGGTATAGTTCATATTAGTCTATAATTGCATGAACAGAGATAATGCTTACTCTAACGTCAACCTAAATCTTCTATAAACTAAATCCAAAACACTAATCATTAAAACTTTTAGAAAATATAAATTCTAACCCAAATATCAAAATATGAACGTAGTACATAATATGAAACATTATCAAAATATAATAGTAACAAACGAAATAACACATATTGTTCAAATTTGAAATGTCTATGATTGCAAAAAAGGAGATAATGCTTAACCTAACGTCAACTTAAACCTTCCATAAACTAAATCTAAAATAGTAATCACTAAGCCTTAAAAAGAAATATAAACCCTAACCCAAATATCAAAATATGCATATAGTACATAATATGAAATATTATTAAAATAGAATAGTAACAAACAAAATAGTATAGTACATATTGTTTAAATAACATAGTACAACCAAAAACTTATAGTATAAACGAGGACGCCTCGATCGAAACTCCGTCGTGGTCTGTACATTTCAGAAGTGGTGATGACGTATGTAGCAATAAAAACGATATAGGTAGTAGAGATTATGGATTTAGAGGTGGTTGTGGTGGCTATGGTGATGGTGGCTCAGTGATGAATGTGAGTATGAATAAAATGATAATGATTATGAAAAAAAGATATTGATTATAGAAAAAGAGATAATGCCTAAGGAGATAATAAATACAAAACACAGTGTGGAATTGGTGATGATCGTATTGTAGCTGTGATGAAATGCAAGATGGTGAGGATGAAAGAAGAGTGGTGGGATCGAAGAAGAAAAATGTATTTTGATCTTTCATTAAATGAATACTAAGGACAATATAATATAAATTACATAAATAATGGAGGTACTTTTTTTTTTTTGGTTAGATATTTAATTATGCTTTGTTTTGTAGCTATCTAGCCAGATTTCTCAATAATAATTTTTTTTATGGTTTTACTCTCTCTTGTACGATCAAACTCTCTCATCACTCCACTTCCAAATTTGCTTTCTCTCTCTCTACATATATACTTTTCTCGATTGATGGTAGACTTTGCCTCCGTGAATTAAAAAAAAAAAGAGAAACAGTCAAAATGGTAGACTGTCTCCTTGGACATTAAATAACAAAAAGAAAAAGTCAAAATGACAGATTATGTCTCTTCAGACCATGAAAAAAATGATCAATGTGGTAGACTATGTCTCTTTCGATCATGTAGTAGGCTAAGATTCTGATTTTCTTTATGCTCTTTAGATTTCAACATTTAATTTATGCCTTTTAAATTATGCATGTAATTTCTGTATTTATTATATTTTTATATGCTATTCTATGAATATTGTTATCATGTCGAATTTAGCAAAAGTCAAAACAACTGCCCCTGATATTGCGGGATATGACATGAGCAGAAGGTGCAAAGATGCACCTAAGAGAACATGAGCTTTAAGAAATTATTGATAAGTTAAAAATTACATCGCATGAGAAAAAGATAAAGCCATGATATTTTACACCACTTTAGTGATGGTTTATAAGATGAGATGTATCATGGAGAAAGAATCTGAGATCTTTGAGTAATTAAATCCTTGAAAGTAGGGAAAATTAAATCCTTCAAAAAAAAATGATTCACAAAATAGTTGAAGTTGATGTAAATCCTCCATGTAAATTGAAAAAAACCCATTATAATAAACCATCATGTCGTTATAATGGAAAATGACGAAGGTGTAGACGCGATAGAAATTGTGGTCGTGGAAGAGGACGAGAAAGAAGATTTCATCCCTATGAAATAGAAATAATAAGAACTTCCATGAAAATGAAAATGGCGGGATGATAAAAGCCAAATAGAAAAGGTTTTCTACAAATGCAGCGTGAAAAATTATTGGGTACGTATTTGTCATATGTTAAAAATTTTAACCGATCTATATCGAAAAAGAGAAAAATGTGAAATAAACTTCATCTCTTAGGAAATCAGATCATCTTTTCATGGTTTGAATAATAATACTCATCTTGATATTTCAGATTTTCTGGTTGATCCAGAAAAAATATCAATGTGACATGATAGTTATCTTTTTAAAGAAGATAATGTTATTATATGTTTATATATTTTAAAATATATGTTATGTTCATGTTTAATGTTTATGTTATACATATTTTATGAATATTTTAAATTCAAAAAAATTTCAGACTTTGAAACTGTGGATGGATATATATATATATATATATATATGTTTGGTATATAGTGCGTCAACGCACACGATAATTAAAGATAAGAAATATTACTCTAGTCTCAAAATGATTTTTTTTGCTGGAAACGTATGTACAATATATTGTAGTGCAAAGATTATTATAGGCTCTCGAAGAGTCAGTCTTTCAATACCAAGGGAGATGGAAATTGAAATAAGTGATGCATTATATTCCCCCGAGTCTTATAGAAATTTATTAATTTTTAAGGATATCGGGAGAAATAAATATCATATTGAGACTATGAGGAACGATGTCATTGAATATCTTTTTATTATGTATGAGAGGAAACATATATTGGAAGAGTTAAGAATGTTATCCTCTAGATTATATTGTACGAAAATAAATATTACTGAGTCCTATGACATAGTAAACTTGAAGTTTACTAGTACTTTGGAAGTCTATCATGAGAGACTAGGACATCCTGGTTCAGCCATTATGAGAAAAATAATGCAAAATTTGAATGATCATCCGTTGAAAAATGAGAAAATTTTACAAACGGGCGGGTTTACATGTAATGTATGTTCTCAAGGAAAATTTATAACTAGACCATCACCAGAAAATATTGGGCATGAAACACCAATATTTTTAGAAAGAATTCATGATGATATATGTGGACCGATCCACCCACCGTGCGGGACATTTAATTATTTCATGTTATTGATTGACGAATCTAGTAGATGGTCAAATGTCTGTCTTTTGACGACAAAGAATATGGATTTTGCAAAGTTTATTGCCCAAATAATAAGACTGAGAACGCAATCTTAGAGAATACCATTAAGAAAGTAAGACTTGATAATGCTGGTGGATTTACATCGCAAGCCTTTAATGATTAGTGTATGTTAGTGGGAATTGATGTAAAACATCCATTTCTCTATGTTCATACACAAAATGACATGGTCAAGAATACTGTTGATATTGAGAACAAAGCTCCCAATTTCAGTATGAGGTCTTGCTATTTTGCATGCGGCTGCATGGATTCGGCTAAGACCGATTGCTTATTATAAGTACTCCCCATTACAATTGACATCTTGGAAGGAGCCAGATGTATACCATCTCTATGTCTTTGGGTGTGCGGTCTATGTTTCGAAAGCTCCACCACAAAGAACAAAATGGGCCCACAGAGGAGATTGAGAATAAATGTGGGTTATACATCACCAAGTATAATAATATATCTTGAACTGGTAACTTGTGATATGTTTACGGTATGGGATTGCCATTTTAACGAGGATAAATTTTCAGCGTAAGGGAATTAGATAATTCTTAAACAGATTACATGGTGTACACCGTTGTTGTTACACATTGATCCCCCTACGAATCAAAGGGAGACGGAAGTTCAGAAAATTGTGCATAGCATAATTTGAAAAACCAGTTACCAGATGAGTTCACGGATACAAGAAGGGTAACAAAGTTATATATACCCATTGAAAATATTCCATTTAGAGTTGTTGTTCGTGAAGAACAGATTGATGTAAATATAATGAATGAACCTAGGGTTCAATTAAAGAAGGGGAGACTATCAGGTTCTAAAGCTAAAAATCCCCGAAAAAAAAATTGGTTGAATAAAGTGAAAAAGTTCCAAAAGAACCTGTTATTGGAAAATGTCTCAAAGAAGACATAAATGAAAATGGTCAAGAAGAACCAAATAAAGATATGTATCCAGATGACGAGAAAATCCCTGAAGGAGGTAAAATGCAAGAAGCATTGAAAACAAAATCCATGGAGATTTGTTTGGTCAAGTTACGGTGATCACTATACGGATTAAAGCAATCCGGACGCATGTGGTACAGTCGCTTAAGTAAATATCTATTGAAAAAAGAATATGTGAATAATGCGATATGTTCATGCATTTTTGTTACGTAATCATCATCTGGCTTTGTGATCATTGTTGTATATGTTTATGATCTGAACAGTATTGGAATTCAAAAGGAGGTTGATGATGCACAAACTCATATGAAAAAAAAAGTTCAAAATAAAAGATCTCGAAAAGACAAAGTTTTGTCTTGTACTCCAGATAGAGCATTTCATAGAAAGAATATTTGTGCATCAATCAAACTATAAGAAAAGGTTTTTGAAACACTTTTATATGGACAAAGAGACTCCTTTGGTACTCCAATGGTTAATAGATCTCTCAATATTGAGAGAGATCCTTTTAGGTCTTATGAAGATAATGAATAAATATTGGGTTCTCAAGTACCTTACATGAGTGCTATCCGTGAGCTTTTATATCTTAAAAATTGTACTAGACCTGAAATTGCTTTTGTTACTAACTTACTTGCAAGATATACTTCTGCTCCTACTCGCATGCATTGGAACGGAATAAAACACATATTTCGTTACCTTCATGGTACATTTTATTTTGGGTTGATCTATTTTAGAAAAACCGAGTTAGGTATGGTTGGTTTTGCAGATGCAAGATACTTATCAAATCCTCATAAAGCTCGATCGCAAACCGGCTATGTTTTTACAGTTGATGGAAACGCTATCTCTTGGTGTTCCTAGAAACAGACTCTGGATGCGACTTCTTCAAATCATGCAGAAACTATTACGCTTCATGAAGCATGTCGAGAGTGTGTGTGGCTTAGGTCAATGAGTCATCACATACAAGAAGCAATCAAAATAGTTAACAACAAAGAACCGACGAAAATATTCGAAGACAATTCAGCATGTGTCTCTCAATTGAAAGAAGGCTATATAAATAGCGACAAAATAAAGCACATCCCGCCAAGGTTTTTCTCGTACATAAGAGAGTTCAAGAAAAGTCAAGAAGTGGACATCGAGTATGTACGGTTAAGCGACAATCCGGCTATTCACAAAAGCCCTTCCCACTACAATATTCCAAAACACTTATATGGTATCGAAATGCGACATTTGGGTGACTTGTGAAGAAAAAGTGATGTCCATTATTCTCAGGGAGATATTACGCTACTGTAATTTTTTTCCTTATCATGGTATTTATCCCTTTGAGTTTTCTCATGACTAGATTTTTAGCGAGGCACTACCTAATACAAAATAGATAACGAAAGGAAAATGTTGTGATAATGATTAGTTATTATTTAAGAAGATAATTTTTATCTTTAGACTTATACTTATATTTTTTTTGTTGCATGTGGATTTAAACTAACCATTTATTACTCTTTGAACTTTACTTCCACTGTGTGCTTAAGCGTCTAACAGAGCTAACCTAAAGAGAGATAATCCGAATAAAGAGTAGACACACACGATTCAGTCTGCACGCCTAGCATCGGTCGATGCCGACTAGTTGCCGGCGACCGATGACGAACTAACATAGTGGAACGAGTTCTTTAACATTATTTATAATATTACTTATCTCAGTGTATATTATATTTATGAAGGTTTAACCGATAATTCGAATACCCATCGATCGATATCATACATCCACCATCGATCGACGATGATGGTTTACCATCGGTCGACGCTTACCTACTGCCATCGATCGAAACTCCCAACAGAGTTGGTATATTCGACTATCTCTAACACTGTTTACTTATGATTTAATTTCTCCTAACCAATCCGAAGCGGATTACACTAGGGACAGTGTAATTTAAGTCTGGGGGAGGTTCGCTAATACTATTTTATTGTTTTTTAGTTTTATTTACTATCTATATATAAGTTTTTTCAAAAAATTTATCGAGTCAAGAAGAGGACTATGATCAAAATTTATTATTGACTAAACACACTTTAACACCATTCTTAAAAGGTTGTTTGCAAAGATTACAATAGATACCGAAGTGTATCATCCTGCCACTATATCACACTTGCTTAGAATGTTTGAAGAAACCAAAGCTGATTTCCAACACTAATCCTGACATTATTTGCTTGTTTTGGAATTTGGTATACACTGGATCGGATTCTTTCTGCAAGTCTGGAAGGTAAAATTTTGTGTGCTTATGATTCCCTTTTCTCTCCCCTTCAGATTAAAAAAAGATTCGAACAAGATTTGGTGGCTACAACAATTAAAGCTTGATTCATATGATCCTAGAAAGAGATAAAGGTCAAAAAGAAGTGAATAGGATCTGGTGGCAAAAACTATTAGGGCTTAATTCATGGAAGCCTATCCAAATTTTTCAGTCAATTAAAAAAATGATACCCTCAAAAGAAGGGAGACATTGACTGAGAAGAAGTGAGAAGAGAGAGAGAGGAAAGGAATCAGAGACAACTACCTGTGTGTTCAGATACTTGCAGAGGTAAGAATCCACATATCCTTTGATCAATACTCCCAAGGTAAAGCCTACACTTTTATTTTATGCAAAGAAATGAAATCAGTAAAGGGGCAAGTCAGACTAGTATTCGCTAAGTTGTTGGTAAAATGAATTTGGTTGCTATAATAGGATAAGGTATATAAATTTTCTTTTTGATTTACGTGATAGGATGTGGCTGCAATAGAGTAAGGTGACAATTATACTTAGATATTATGTGAGTCTTAGCTTTTCAAAACCTCTTTCGCAGGTTTGTTTGTTTGAGGACAAGTAAAAGGTTAAGTCTAGGGAAGTTGATATAGCATATTTATTACTAGTTTCAGCCATGTTATAGGCCCTATTTAGGGTCTATTATGTGTGTCTAGCCTATGTTTTAAGGTCTTTACAGGTCCAAGTACGTTTTGGAGATATATGGAGATACTTGGAGCTTTTGGAGCATTTATAGGAGAACAATCCGTAGCTGATCATTGTGAGAGTAGAAGTACAAGACTGACATCGATCGAGTACACAACCTTGGAGTCGACCGATGTTATATGACCAGGATCGATCAATGTTGCACATCTGACATCGATCGATGACCAATTCGCAGACGGCCAAAAGATTACAAGAATACCCATGGACGAGTTTTGACCTAGATTTTAGAGTTTTATATTTATACTCTATGTATTACAAAGAGAGAGGGGGTGTGGGGAGAGAGAAGACCTAAAAGAGATTTTTAGTTGGAACGCATTGCTACATCTATTGAAGACAAAGATCTGATCATCATTACAAAGAAGATCTTGAACTCCTTATTTTTTTACTCATTTTATTCTATGCAATTTATCCAGAATTTATTCATGTTTTTCCTTGCTATGTCTGAGTATTTCTCTATTAGATTTAGGGTTATTCAATGGTAGTGATGTATTGTTGATTTTATAGAAATTGTTAGGGCAATGTTCTTGGTTCTTTGTTTAAGTTACTCTTAATGATAAATTGAATTTGATCACCTCAATCTTAGAAACTAGGGTTCTATAGCGCAAGCGAGAGCCCGATTATAACCTTTTATCTATCTTAAACAATCTAAATAACTAGTAACAAACGAGATTTGAATTAGAAGTTTAGAGAATCCATCAAACAGCGAAACCAGTACTGTTTAGAATGAGCATCAATCGGCGCCATCTTATTGCCATCGATCGGCGCTCAGCCGAGATGCACGTGAGCGATCTCCTAAACACTAAGGTTTAAATTTAGAACAATACTTAATAAAACCCTAAGAATCTATTAGTCTGCATTATCTAAATCTACCTGAGAATTTCCCCTAAGTCTAATCTCTTAATTTAATCCTCACAAACTAAATCAATCTTAAAATCACTTTTATTGTTATTGTTATAATTCATATAGCTTTAATTCAAAAAAAAAATAAGTCTATTGTGCAATCCTAGAGTCTCTATGTATTCGATCCATAAGTACTACACTGAACCTCGTAATTGAGAGAGTAAAGTGGGAATATAGGGTTAATTTGAAAGTGAAAAATAAAATAAACCCTACATCACTAAACCACATAAAAATCAAATGTAGGCACACATTTAGTTAGTCTAAATACGAGCTCATCATCTTTAACAGCTTGCAGTAAACTTTGGGGGGGGGGGGGGGGGGGGGGGGGGGGGCAGGGGAAGAAGATATACCTCCCGAACAAATCAAATTCATCAATGGCAGCTCAAAATTATGTGGGGATTCAATAAAATCCATAAAATCCTACTAAAGAAGAGCAGAAAACAAATCCAAATAGATTACTCCGATAGAAGGTCCAACCACAAAATCATGTTCCACAAAAGGAGAATGCTTCACTTCGACAAACCTTACAATGACGCATTAGTCATAAAACTAGTCGTCGCAACTTTCAAGCTATCTTATGTAATGATCAATACCGAGAGCTCAGTTTATGTGTTGTTCTATGATGCATTTAGGAGCATAGGTTTCTATATAACTAAACTGAATGACACTTGATCGCCCCTCGCTGGCTTTGAAGAAGAAACAACCTATTCGCTCGGAGAAATCCAGTTACCAATCTTTGCAAATGATATTGACAACTGGTCAATTTTGCCATAGTATATACACTATAAGAAAACTAAGCTTTTACTAGGAAAATTTACTAGGAAAATAGTTCCTCGTAAAATTACTACGAGTTTACTTCGATTTTACGAGGAAACCAGTTTTCCTCGTAAAGTTCTCGTAACCTTACGAGAAAAAGATTTCCTCGTAAATTCGAAGTAACCTTACGTGTCTATTACGAGGAAAATGTCATTTTCCTCGTAAACTCATAGTAACTTCTCTCCTCGTAAAGTCCTAGTAATAGTTTACTAGGAAATTAGGAGGAATGGTTTTGTTACTACGAAATTAAGAGGAAATGGATAGAAAATATCGAATTTAAATCAAAAACGTGTTTTGTACTTACTTTTCCTAGCAATTTCCTAGTAAATTCTCAGATTCGAATATTCCTATAAATACCACCATATGTGATTCATTTGAAACACACCAAAAAAAAATCAGCTATAAGCTTAATCAAACACAAAAAAAAATGTCCGGTCCGAGAAATATTTTCGAGTTGCGGAAGTGGATGTATTCACACAGAGATAATAACGGGAGGGTGACGAAAGAATTTCTTGAAGGGTTGGAGACGTTTATGCATCAAGCAGATTCTACACCACTCACGCAGGAAAGTGGTAAGATGTTCTGTCCTTGTCGGAAATGTTGCAATACCAAATTAGGCCCTCGTGAAAATGTTTGGAAGCATTTAATAAATAGAGGTTTCATGCCATATTATTATATTTGGTATCAACATGGAGAAGATGCTAGTTGTAGGAATGAAGGTAGCAGTAGTAATAGCAATTTTCAGATTGAACCGGTTGAGCATTTGCGTAATGAAGGTAGCAGTAGTAATAGCTATCATCACCAAGAGGAACAAATGGTAGATTGTGATAGGGTTCATGATATGGTAGGTGATGCCTTTGTAACTCATGATGATGATGAAGTTGAAGAACCTAACTTAGATGCAAAAAAGTTTTATGAAATGTTAGATGCTGCGAATGAGCCAATTTACAGTGGTTGTAGAGAAGGTCTGTCTAAATTGTCGTTGGCTGCTAGAATGATGAGTATTAAAACCGATCACAATCTACCTGAAAATTGTATGAATGCATGGGCAGACTTGTTTAAAGAGTATTTGCCAGAAGACAATGTGTCTGCTGAATCTTATTATCAGATTCAGAAATTGGTATATAGTCTTGGGTTGACCTCGGAGATGATAGACGTTTGCATCGACAACTGCATGATTTACTGGGGAGATGATGAGAAGTTAGAAGAATGTCGATTTTGTAAGAAGCCACGATTCAAACCGCAAGGTCAAGGGCGTAATAGGGTACCGTACCAAAGGATGTGGTACCTACCAATCACAGACAGATTGAAAAGATTGTACCAATCTGAGGAGACTGCTGGAGGGATGAGATGGCACGCCGAGCATACTCAGACGGATGGAGAGATGACTCATCCATCAGATGCAAGAGCATGGAAACATTTTAACAATGTACATCCACATTTCGCTAGCAATAGTCGGAATGTGTATCTTGGATTATGCACTGATGGATTTAGTCCATTTGGAATGTCTGGGAGACAATATTCATTGTGGCCGGTCTTTCTTACACCGTATAACTTGCCACCAGAGATGTGCATGCGACGAGAGTTTCTATTCATGACCATATTAATACCTGGTCCAAAACATCCAAAAAGATCTCTCGACGTTTTTCTACAACCACTGATAAAAGAGTTGAAAGATTTGTGGTCAACAGGAGTGAGGACATATGATTGTTCAACGAAAACAAACTTTACGATGCGAGCGATGCTTTTGTGGACCATAAGTGACTTTCCTGCATATGGTATGTTGTCTGGGTGGACTACACATGGGAGATTAGCTTGTCCATATTGTAATGGAATGACAGATGCATTTCAGTTGAAGCATGGTAGGAAGACTAGTTGGTTCGATTGTCACCGTCGATTTCTTCTCATTCACCACCCATACCGAAGAAACAAGAAATTGTTCAGGCACAAAAGGGTTGTCAGGGACACTCCTCCTCCATATTTAACTGGAGAACAAATCGAAGCGCAAATCGATTATTACGGTGCTTTAGAAACAGCTCCTCGTGGTGGAATTGGCATGTTCCCAGTAATATGCCTGATTATTATGGTGTTCAGCACAATTGGCACAAAAAGAGTATATTTTGGGAATTGCCATATTGGAAAGATCTTCTTTTGCGCCACAACCTCGATGTGATGCATATAGAGAAAAACTTTTTGAGAACATCATGAACACTATATTGAATGTCCCAGGGAAGACGAAAGACAACGTAAAATCAAGGTTGGACTTACCCGATATCTGCTCAAGGAGTGAGCTACATATAAAAAGCAATGGGCAAGTTCCAGTTCCAATATTCAGACTGTCATCAGAAAAAAAGTCTGCGTTGTTCAACTGGGTGGCTTCAAAAGTGAAGTTCCCTTATGGGTATGTTTCAAATCTCTCAAGATGTGTTGAGAAAGGGCAAAAGTTCTCCGGGATGAAGAGCCATGATTGTCATGTCTTTATGCAGCGACTACTTCCCTTTGCGTTTGCGGAGCTACTGCCGGCAAAAGTACATGAAACACTTTCAGGTAATTAATTAATATAATACGATGACATGATTAATTTATTTCTATATATATATATATACTAATATGGATAATTTTTGTTTTCGTATATATATAAGGAATTTGAGCATTTTTTAGGGATCTGAGCACCCGCACTCTTAAAGTGGAAGTTGTTCCAACAACTTCATGAAAACATCCCCGTCTTAATCTGCAACTTGGAGAAAATATTCCCGCCAACTTTTTCGACGTCATGGAATACCTAGTTGTCCACTTCCCGTATGAGGCATTACTTCGTGGACCCGTGCATTATGGATGGATGTATCAGTATGAAAGGGCCATGAAAACTTTGAAAGGAAAAAGCCAAAAACCTAGCAAGAGTTGAAGGTTCTTATTGTTGCGGGAAGTTTGACGGA
>CAJHQQ010004801.1:0-23510 GCA_905132885.1 Moricandia moricandioides | reverse complement strand
AAAGTTGGGAAACTTCTTCATCATAACTCCTATGATCTTGATTCAACTTCAGGGTGATTCTACACTGATTTATGAGTCCAAATCAAGATTCTTACATCTTGATTCATTCTGGTTTTATTAGATCAAGAAGAAATTGCCAAATCTCCAAACAGGGCAAAACTGGAATCACTTCGGTTAAAAGTGGGATAACTTCTTCATCATAACTCCTATGATCTTGATTCAACTTCAGGGTGATTCTACACTGATTTATGAGTCCAAATCAAGATTCTTACATCGTGATTCATTCTGGTTTTATTAGTATCAAGAATAAATTGCCAAATCTCCAAACAGGGTAAACTGAATCACTTCGGTTAAAAGTGGGATAACTTCTTCATCATAACTCCTATGATCTTGATTCAACTTCAGGGTGATTCTACACTGATTTATGAGTCCAAATCAAGCTTCTTACATCGTGATTCATTCTGGTTTTATTAGTATCAAGAAGAAATTGCCAAATCTCCAAACAGGGCAAACTGGAATCACTTCGGTTAAAAGTGGGATAACTTCTTCATCATAACTCCAATGATATTGATTCAACTTCAGGGTGATTCTAAACTGATTTATGAGTCCAAATCAAGCTTCTTACATCGTGATTCATTCTGGTTTTATTAGTATCAAGAAGAAATTGCCAAATCTCCAAACAGGGCAAACTGGAATCACTTCGGTTAAAAGTGGGATAACTTCTTCATCATAACTCCAATGATATTGATTCAACTTCAGGGTGATTCTACACTGATTAATGAGTCCAAATCAAGCTTCTTACATCGTGATTCATTCTGGTTTTATTAGTATCAAGAAGAAATTGCCAAATCTCCAAACAGGGCAAACTGGAATCACTTCGGTTAAAAGTGGGATAACTTCTTCATCATAACTCCAATGATATTGATTCAACTTCAGGGTGATTCTACACTGATTAATGAGTCCAAATCAAGCTTCTTACATCGTGATTCATTCTGGTTTTATTAGTATCAAGAATAAATTGCCAAATCTCCAAACAGGGCAAAACTGGAATCACTTCGGTTAAAAGTGGGATAACTTCTTCATCATAACTCCAATGATATTGATTCAACTTCAGGGTGATTCTACACTGATTAATGAGTCCAAATCAAGCTTCTTACATCGTGATTCATTCTGGTTTTATTAGTATCAAGAATAAATTGCCAAATCTCCAAACAGGGCAAACTGGAATCACTTCGGTTAAAAGTGGGATAACTTCTTCATCATAACTCCAATGATATTGATTCAACTTCAGGGTGATTCTACACTGATTAATGAGTCCAAATCAAGCTTCTTACATCGTGATTCATTCTGGTTTTATTAGTATCAGAAGAAATTCAAATCTCCAAACATGGTAAAACTGGAATCACTTCGGTTAAAAGTGGGATAACTTTCTTCATCATAACTCCTATGATCTTGATTCAACTTCAGGGTGATTCCTAAACTGATTTATGAATCCAATCAATATTCTTACATCGTTATTTATTCTGGTTTTATTTGTATCAAGAAGAAATTGCAAATCTCCAAACAGGGTAAACTAGAATCACTTCGGTTAAAAGTGGGATAACTTCTTCATCATAACTCCAATGATATTGATTCAACTCAGGGTGATTCTACACTGATTAATGACTCCAAATCAAGCTTCTTACATCGTGATTCATTCTGGTTTTATTAGTATCAAGAAGAAATTGCCAAATCTCCAAACAGGGTAAACTGAATCACTTCGGTTAAAAGTGGGATAACTTCTTCATCATAACTCCAATGATATTGATTCAACTTCAGGATGATTCTAAACTGATTTATGAGTCCAAATCAAGCTTCTTACATCGTTGATTCATTCTGGTTTTATTAGTATCAAGAATAAATTGCCAAATCTCCAAACAGGGTAAACTAGAATCACTTCGGTTAAAAGTGGGATAACTTCTTCATCATAACTCCAATGATATTGATTCAACTCCAGGGTGATTCTACACTGAATTAATGAGTCCAAATCAAGCTTCTTACATCGTGAATTCATTCTGGTTTTATTAGTATCAAGAATAAATTGCCAAATCTCCAAACAGGATAAGCTGGAGTCACTTCGGTAAAAAGTGGAAAACATCTTCATCATAACTCCTATGATCTTGATTCACTTCAGGGTGATTCTACACTGATTTATGAGTCCAAAATCAAGATTCTTACATCTTGATTCATTCTGGTTTTATTAGAATCAAGAAGAAATTGCCAAATCTCCAAACAGGGTAAACTGGAATCACTTCGGTTAAAAGTGGGATAACTTCTTCATCATAACTCCTATGATCTTGATTCAACTTCAGGGTGATTCTAACTGATTAATGAGTCCAAATAAAGCTTCTTACATCGTGATTCATTCTGGTTTTATTAGTATCAAGAAGAAATTGCCAAATCTCCAAACAGGGTAAACTAGAATCACTTCGGTTAAAAGTGGGATAACTTCTTCATCATAACTCCAATGATATTGATTCAACTCCAGGGTGATTCTACACTGATTAATGATTCCAAATCAAGCTTCTTACATCGTGATTCATTTTGGTTTTATTAGTATAAGAATAAATTGCCAAATCTCCAAACAGGGTAAACTGGAATCACTTCGGTAAAAAGTGGGAAAACAATCTTCTTCATAACTCCTATGATCTTGATTCAACTTCAAGGTGATTATCCACTGATTTATGAGTCAAATAAAGCTTCTTACATCTTGATTTATTCTGTTTTGATTAGAATCAAGAAGAAATTGCCAAATCTTCCAAACAGGATAAACTGGAGTCACTTCGGTTAAAATTGGGATAACTTCTTCATCATAACTCCCAATGATATTGATTCAACTCCAGGGTGATTCTACACTAATTAATGAGTCCAAATCAAGCTTCTTACATCGTGATTCATTCTGGTTTTATTAGTATCAAGAATAAAATTGCCAAATCTTCCAAACAGGATAAGCTGGAGTCACTTCGGTAAAAAGTTGGAAAACATCTTCATCATAACTCCTATGATCTTGATTCAACTACAGGGTGATTCGACACTGATTTATGAGTCCAAATCAAGATTCTTACATCTTAATTCATTCTGGTTTTATTAGAATCAAGAAGAAATTGCCAAATCTCCAAACAGGGGTAAAAACTGGAATCACTTCGGTTAAAAGTGGGATAACTTCTTCATCATAACTCCTATGATCTTGATTCAACTTCAGGGTGATTCTAAACTGATTTATGAGTCCAAATCAATATTCTTACATCGTGATTCATTCTGGTTTTATTTGTATCAAGAAGAAATTGCCAAATCTCCAAACAGGATAAGCTGGAGTCACTTCGGTAAAAAGTTGGAAAACATCTTCATCATAACTCCTATGATCTTGATTCAACTTCAGGGTGATTCTACACTGATTTATGAGTCCAAATCAAGATTCTTACATCATGATTCATTCTGGTTTTATTATATCAAGAAGAAATTGCAAAATCTCCAAACAGGGTAAACTGGAATCACTTCGGTTAAAAGTGGGATAACTTCTTCATCATAACTCCTATGATCTTGATTCAACTTCTGGGTGATTCTAATCTGATTAATGAGTCCAAATAAAGCCTCTTATATCGTGATTCATTCTGGTTTTATTAGTATCAAGAATAAATTGCCAAATCTCCAAACAGGGTAAACTAGAATCACTTCGG
Organism: Moricandia moricandioides; assembly: GCA_905132885.1. Lineage (NCBI taxonomy): Eukaryota > Viridiplantae > Streptophyta > Magnoliopsida > Brassicales > Brassicaceae > Moricandia > Moricandia moricandioides. The sequence goes on along the minus strand of CAJHQQ010004801.1, from coordinate 19,794 downwards.
TTAAAAGTGGGATAACTTCTTCATCATAACTCCAATGATATTGATTCAACTCCAGGGTGATTCTACACTAATTAATGAGTCCAAATCAAGCTTCTTACATCGTGATTCATTCTGGTTTTATTAGTATCAAGAATAAATTGCCAAATCTCCAAACAGGATAAGCTGGAGTCACTTCGGTAAAAAGTTGGAAAACATCTTCATCATAACTCCTATGATCTTGATTCAACTTCAGGGTGATTCTACACTGATTTATGAGTCCAAATAAATATTATTACATCTTGATTCATTCTGGTTTAATTAGAATCAAGAAGAAATTGCCAACTCTCCAAACAGGGCAAACTGGAATCACTTCGGTTAAAAGTGGGATAACTTCTTCATCATAACTCCTATGATCTTGATTCAACTTCTGGGTGATTCTAATCTGATTTATGAGTCCAAATAAAGATTCTTACATCGTGATTCATTCTGGTTTTATTTGTATCAAGAATAAATTGCCAAATCTCCAAACAGGGCAAACTGGAATCACTTCGGTTAAAAGTGGGATAACTTCTTCATCATAACTCCTATGATCTTGAGTCAACTTCAGGGTGATTCTACACTGATTTATGAGTCCAAATCAAGCTTCTTACATCGTGATTCATTCTGGTTTTATTAGTATCAAGAATAAATTACCAAATCTCCAAACAGGGCAAACTGGAATCACTTCGGTAAAAAGTGGGATAACTTCTTCATCATAACTCCAATGATATTGATTCAACTCCAGGATGATTCTAAACTGATTTATGAGTCCAGATCAAGTTTCTTACATCGTGATTCATTCTGGTTTTATTTGTATCAAGAAGAAATTGCCAAATCTCCAAACAGGGCAAACTGGAATCACTTCGGTTAAAAGTGGGATAACTTCTTCATCATAACTCCAATGATATTGATTCAACTTCAGGGTGATTCTAAACTGATTAATGAGTCCAAATCAAGCATATTACATCGTGATTCATTCTGGTTTTATTAGTATCAAGAAGAAATTTTCAAATCTCCAAACAGGGCAAACTGGAATCATTTCGGTTAAAAGTGGGATAACTTCTTCATCATAACTCCAATGATATTGATTCAATTTCAGGGTGATTCTACACTGATTAATGATTCCAAATCAAGTTTCTTACATCGTGATTCATTCTGGTTTTATTAGTATCAAGAATAAATTCCCAAATCTCCAAACAGGGCAAAATGGAATCACTTCGGTTAAAAGTGGGATAACTTCTTCATCATAACTCCAATGATATTGATTGAACTTCAAGGTGATTCTACACTGATTAATGAGTCCAAATCAAGCTTCTTACATCGTGATTCATTCTGGTTTTATTAGTATCAAGAATAAATTCCCAAATCTCCAAACAGGACAAACTGGAATCACTTCGGTTAAAAGTGGGATAACTTCTTCATCATAAGTCCAATGATATTGATTCAACTTCAGGGTGATTCTAAACTGATTAATGAGTCCAAATCAAGCTTCTTACATCGTGATTCATTCTGGTTTTATTAGTATCAAGAAAAAAATTTCAAATCTCCAAACATGGTAAACTGGAATCATTTCGGTTAAAAGTGGGATAACTTCTTCATCATAACTCCTATGATCTTGATTCAACTTCAGGGTGATTCTAAACTGATTTATGAATCCAAATCAATATTCTTACATCGTTATTTATTCTGGTTTTATTTGTATCAAGAAGAAATTGCAAAATCTCCAAACAGGGTAAACTAGAATCACTTCGGTTAAAAGTGGGATAACTTCTTCATCATAACTCCAATGATATTGATTCAACTTCAGGGTGATTCTACACTGATTAATGACTCCAAATCAAGCTTCTTACATCGTGATTCATTCTGGTTTTATTAGTATCAAGAAGAAATTGCCAAATCTCCAAACAGAGTAAACTGAAATCACTTCGGTTAAAAGTGGGATAACTTCTTCATCATAAGTCCAATGATATTGATTCAACTTCAGGATGATTCTAAACTGATTTATGAGTCCAAATCAAGCCTCTTACATCGTGATTTATTCTGGTTTTATTAGTATCAAGAATAAATTGCCAAATCTCCAAACAGGGTAAACTAGAATCACTTCGGTTAAAAGTGGGATAACTTCTTCATCATAACTCCAATGATATTGATTCAACTCCAGGGTGATTCTACACTAATTAATGAGTCCAAATCAAGCTTCTTACATCGTGATTCATTCTGGTTTTATTAGTATCAAGAATAAATTGCCAAATCTCCAAACAGGATAAGCTGGAGTCACTTCGGTAAAAAGTTGGAAAACATCTTCATCATAACTCCTATGATCTTGATTCAACTACAGGGTGATTCGACACTGATTTATGAGTCCAAATCAAGATTCTTACATCTTAATTCATTCTGGTTTTATTAGAATCAAGAAGAAATTGCCAAATCTCCAAACAGGGTAAAACTGGAGTCACTTCGGTTAAAATTGGGATAACATCTTCATCATAACTCCAATGATATTTATTCAACTCCAGGGTGATTCTACACTGATTAATGAGTCCAAATAAAGCCTCTTATATCGTGATTCATTCTGGTTTTATTAGTATCAAGAATAAATTGCCAAATCTCCAAACAGGGTAAACTAGAATCACTTCGGTTAAAAGTGGGATAACTTCTTCATCATAACTCCAATGATCTTGATTCAACTTCAGGATGATTCTACACTGATTTATGAGTCCAAATCAGGCTTCTTACATCGTGATTCATTCTGGTTTTATTAGTATCAAGAATAAATTGCCAAATCTCCGAACATGATAAGCTGGAGTCACTTCGGTAAAAAGTTGGAAAACATCTTCATCATAACTCCTATGATCTTGATTCAACTTCAGGGTGATTCTACACTGATTTATGAGTCCAAATCAAGATTCTTACATCTTGCTTCATTCTGGTTTTATTAGAATCAAGAAGAAATTGCCAAATCTCCAAACAGGGTAAACTGGAATCACTTCGGTTAAAAGTGGGATAACTTCTTCATCATAACTCCTATGATCTATTCAACTTAAGGGTGATTCTAAACTGATTTATGAGTCCAAATCAAGATTCTTACATCGTGATTCATTCTGGTTTTATTAGTATCAAGAAGAAATTTCCAAATTTCCAAACAGGGTAAACTAGAATCACTTCGGTTAAAAGTGGGATAACTTCTTCATCATAACTCCAATGATATTGATTCAACTCTAGAGTGATTCTACACTGATTAATGAGTCCAAATCAAACTTCTTACATCGTGATTCATTCTGGTTTTATTAGTATCAAGAATAAATTGACAAATCTCCAAACAGGGTAAACTGGAGTCACTTCGGTAAAAAGTGGGAAAACATCTTCATCATAACTCATATGATCTTGATTCGACGTCAGGGTGATTCTACACTGATTTATGAGTCCAAATAAAGATTATTGCATCTTGATTCATTCTGGTTTAATTAGAATCAAGAAGAAATTGCCAACTCTCCAAACAGGGCAAACTGGAATCACTTCGGTTAAAAGTGGGATAACTTCTTCATCATAACTCCTATGATCTTGATTCAACTTCTGGGTGATTCTAATCTGATTTATGAGTCCAAATAAAGATTCTTACATCGTGATTCATTCTGGTTTTATTTGTATCAAGAAGAAATTGCCAAATCTCCAAACAGGGTAAACTAGAATCACTTCAGTTAAAAGTGGGATAACTTCTTCATCATAACTCCAATGATATTGATTCAACTCCAGGGTGATTCTACACTGATTAATGAGTCCATATCAAGCTTCTTACATCGTGATTCATTCTGGTTTTATTAGTATCAAAAATAAATTGCCAAATCTCCAAACAGGGTAAACTGGAATCACTTCGGTAAAAAGTGGGAAAACATCTTCATCATAACTCCTATGATCTTGATTCAACTTCAGGGTGATTCTAAACTGATTTATGAGTCCAAATCAAGATTCTTACATCGTGATTTATTCTGGTTTTATTTGTATTAAGAAGAAATTGCCAAATCTCCAAACAGGGTAAACTGGAATCACTTCGGTTAAAAGTGGAATAACGTCTTCATCATAACTCCAATGATATTAATTCAACTTCAGGGTGATTATCCACTGATTTATGAGTCCAAATAAAGCTTCTTACATCTTGATTCATTCTGTTTTGATTAGAATCAAGAAGAAATTGCCAAATCTCCAAACAGGATAAACTGGAGTCACTTCGGTTAAAATTGGGATAACTTCTTCATCATAACTCCAATGATATTTATTCAACTCCAGGGTGATTCTAAACTGATTAATGAGTCCAAATAAAGCCTCTTATATCGTGATTCATTCTGGTTTTTTTTAGTATCAAGAATAAATTGCCAAATCTCCAAACAGGGTAAACTAGAATCACTTCGGTTAAAAGTGGGATAACTTCTTCATCATAACTCCAATGATATTGATTCAACTCCAGGGTGATTCTACACTAATTAATGAGTCCAAATCAAGCTTCTTACATCGTGATTCATTCTGGTTTTATTAGTATCAAGAATAAATTGCCAAATCTCCAAACAGGATAAGCTGGAGTCACTTCGGTAAAAAGTTGGAAAACATCTTCATCATAACTCCTATGATCTTGATTCAACTTCAGGGTGATTCTACACTGATTAATGAGTCCAAATCAAGCCTCTTACATCGTGATTCATTCTGGTTTTATTAGTATCAAGAATAAATTGCCAAATCTCCAAACAGGGTAAACTAGAATCACTTCGGTTAAAAGTGGGATAACTTCTTCATCATAACTCCAAAGATATTGATTCAACTCCAGGGTGATTCTACACTAATTAATGAGTCCAAATCAAGCTTCTTACATCGTGATTCATTCTGGTTTTATTAGTATCAAGAATAAATTGCCAAATCTCCAAACAGGATAAGCTGGAGTCACTTCGGTAAAAAGTTGGAAAACATCTTCATCATAACTCCTATGATCTTGATTCAACTACAGGGTGATTCGACACTGATTTATGAGTCCAAATCAAGATTCTTACATCTTAATTCATTCTGGTTTTATTAGAATCAAGAAGAAATTGCCAAATCTCCAAACAGGGTAAAACTGGAATCACTTCGGTTAAAAGTGGGATAACTTCTTCATCATAACTCCTATGATCTTGATTCAACTTCAGGGTGATTCTAAACTGATTTATGAGTCCAAATCAATATTCTTACATCCTGATTCATTCTGGTTTTATTTGTATCAAGAAGAAATTGCCAAATCTCCAAACAGGGTAAACTAGAATCACTTCGGTTAAAAGTGGGAGAACTTCTTCATCATAACTCCAATGATATTGATTCAACTCCAGGGTGATTCTACACTGATTAATGATTCCAAATCAAGCTTCTTACATCGTGATTCATTCTGGTTTTATTAGTATAAAGAATAAATTGCCAAATCTCCAAACAGGGTAAACTGGAATCACTTCGGTAAAAAGTGGGAAAACATCTTCATCATAACTCCTATGATCTTGATTCAACTTCAGGGTGATTATCCACTGATTTATGAGTCCAAATAAAGCTTCTTACATCTTGATTTATTCTGTTTTGATTAGAATCAAGAAGAAATTGCCAAATCTCCAAACAGGATAAACTGGAGTCACTTCGGTTAAAATTGGGATAACTTCTTCATCATAACTCCAATGATATTTATTCAACTCCAGGGTGATTCTACACTGATTAATGAGTCCAAATAAAGCCTCTTATATCGTGATTCATTCTGGTTTTATTAGTATCAAGAATAAATTGCCAAATCTCCAAACAGGGTAAACTAGAATCACTTCGGTTAAAAGTGGGATAACTTCTTCATCATAACTCCAATGATATTGATTCAACTCCAGGGTGATTCTACACTAATTAATGAGTCCAAATCAAGCTTCTTACATCGTGATTCATTCTGGTTTTATTAGTATCAAGAATAAATTGCCAAATCTCCAAACAGGATAAGCTGGAGTCACTTCGGTAAAAAGTTGGAAAACATCTTCATCATAACTCCTATGATCTTGATTCAACTTCAGGGTGATTCTACACTGATTTATGAGTCCAAATCAAGATTCTTACATCTTGCTTCATTCTGGTTTTATTAGAATCAAGAAGAAATTGCCAAATCTCCAAACAGGGTAAACTGGAATCACTTCGGTTAAAAGTGGGATAACTTCTTCATCATAACTCCTATGATCTTGATTCAACTTCAGGGTGATTCTAAACTGATTTATGAGTCCAAATCAAGATTCTTACATCGTTATTCATTCTGGTTTTATTTTTATCAAGAAGAAATTGCAAAATCTCCAAACAGGGTAAACTAGAATCACTTCGGTTAAAAGTGGGATAACTTCTTCATCATAACTCCAATGATATTGATTCAACTCCAGGGTGATTCTACACTGATTAATGATTCCAAATCAAGCTTCTTACATCGTGATTCATTCTGGTTTTATTAGTATCAAGAATAAAGTGACAAATCTCCAAACAGGGTAAACTGGAGTCACTTCGGTAAAAAGTGGGAAAACATCTTCATCATAACTCATATGATCTTGATTCGACTTCAGGGTGATTCTACACTGATTTATGAGTCCAAATAAAGATTATTACATCTTGATTCATTCTGGTTTAATTAGAATCAAGAAGAAATTGCCAACTCTCCAAACAGGGCAAACTGGAATCACTTCGGTTACAAGTGGGATAACTTCTTCATCATAACTCCTATGATCTTGATTCAACTTCTGGGTGATTCTAATCTGATTTATGAGTCCAAATAAAGATTCTTACATCGTGATTCATTCTGGTTTTATTTGTATCAAGAAGAAATTGCCAAATCTCCAAACAGTGTAAACTAGAATCACTTCAGTTAAAAGTGGGATAACTTCTTCATCATAACTCCAATGATATTGATTCAACTCCAGGGTGATTCTACACTGATTAATGAGTCCATATCAAGCTTCTTACATCGTGATATTGATTCAACTTCAGGGTGATTATCAACTTATTTATAAGTCTAAATAAAGCTTCTTACATCTTGATTCATTATGTTTTGATTAGAATCAAGAAGAAATTGCCAAATCTCCAAACAGGGTAAACTGGAGTCACTTCGGTTAAAAGTGGGATAACTTCTTCATCATAACTCCTATGATCTTGATTCAACTTCAGGATGATTCTACACTGATTTATGAGTCCAAATCATGATTCTTACATCTTGATTCATTCTGGTTTGATTAGAATCAAGAAGAAATTGCCAAATCTCCAAACAAGGTAAACTGGAATCACTTTGGTTAAAAGTGGGATAACTTCTTCATCATAACTCCTATGATCTTGATTCAACTTCAGGGTGATTCTAAACTGATTTATGAGTCCAAATCAAGATTCTTACATCGTGATTCATTCTGGTTTTATTTGTATCAAGAAGAAATTGCCAAATCTCCAAACAGGGTAAACTGAAATCACTTCGGTTAAAAGTGGGATAACTTCTTCATCATAACTCCAATGATATTGATTCAACTCCAGGGTGATTCTACACTGATTAATGAGTCCATATCAAGCTTCTTACATCGTGATTCATTCTGGTTTTATTAGTATCAAGAATAAATTGCCAAATCTCCAAACAGGGTAAACTGGAGTGACTTCGGTAAAAAGTGGGAAAACATCTTAATCATAACTCCTATGATCTTGATTCAACTTCAGGGTGATTCTAAACTGATTTATGAGTCCAAATAAAGATTCTTACATCGTGATTTATTCTGGTTTTATTTGTATCAAGAAGAAATTGCCAAATCTCCAAACAGGATAAACTGGAATCACTTCGGTTAAAAGTGGAATAACATCTTCATCATAACTCCAATGATATTGATTCAACTTCAGGGTGATTATCCACTGATTTATGAGTCCAAATAAAGCTTCTTACATCTTGATTCATTCTGTTTTGATTAGAATCAAGAAGAAATTGCCAAATCTCCAAACAAGGTAAACTGGAGTCACTTCGGTTAAAAGTAGGATAACTTCTTCATCTTAACTCCTACGATCTTGATTCAACTTCAGGATGATTATACACTAATTTATGAGTCCAAATCAAGATTCTTACATCTTGATTCATTCTGGTTTGATTAGAATCAAGAAGAAATTGCCAAATCTCCAAACAGGGTAAACTAGAATCACTTCGATTAAAAGTGGGATAACTTCTTCATCATAACTCCAATGATACTGATTCAACTCCAGAGTGATTCTACACTGATTAATGAGTCCAAATCAAGCTTCTTACATCGTGATTCATTCTGGTTTTATTAGTATCAAGAATAAATTGCCAAATCTCCAAACAGGGTATACTGGAATCACTTCGGTTGAAAGTGGGATAACTTCTTCATCATAACTCCAATGATATTGATTCAACTCAAGGGTGAGTCTACACTGATTAATGAGTCCAAATCAAGCTTCTTACATCGTGATTCATTCTGATTTTATTAGTATCAAGAATAAATTGCCAAATCTCCAAACAGGGTAAACTGGAGACACTTCCGGAAAAAGTGGGAAAACATCTTCATCATAACTCCATATATCTTGATTCAACTTCAGGGTGATTCTACACTGATTTATGAGTCCAAATCAAGATTCTTACATCTTTCTTCATTCTGGTTTTATTAGAATCAAGAAGAAATTGCCAAATCTCCAAACAGGGTAAACTGGAATCACTTCGGTTAAAAGTGAGATAACTTCTTCATCATAACTCCTATGATCTTGATTCAACTTCAGGGTGATTCTAAACTGATTTATGAGTCCAAATCAAGATTTTTACGTCGTGATTCATTCTGGTTTTATTTGTATCAAGAAGAAATTTCCAAATCTCCAAACAGGGTAAACTAGAATCACTTTGGTTAAAAGTGGGATAACTTCTTCATCATAACTCCAATGCTATTGATTCAACTCCAGGGTGATTCTACACTGATTAATGAGTCAAAATCAAGCTTCTTACATTGTGATTTATTCTGGTTTTATTAGTATCAAGAATAAATTGACAAATCTCCAAACAGGGTAAACTGGAGTCACTTCGGTAAAAAGTGGGAAAACATCTTCATCATAACTCCTATGATCTTGATTCGACTTCAGGGTGATTCTACACTGATTTATGAGTCCAAATAAGATTATTACATCTTGATTCATTCTGGTTTAATTAGAATCAAGAAGAAATTGCCAACTCTCCAAAACAGGGCAAACTGGAATCACTTCGGTTAAAAGTGGGATAACTTCTTCATCAGAACTCCTATGATCTTGATTCAACGTCTGATGTGATCCTGGACAGCACCAAAGAATGGAAGCATGAACCTGAACCTGAAGAGCTTGAGGATGCAACATTTAAGAGTGCATTTGATGTGATCATGGAGCAGATCATTAAGGAGAACAAGGAGAGTCTAGATGAACCACATGAAACCACATTGCACCAGCAACCTGGTGATGATGCTCTAGCCATTCCTGAAGGTCCCTTGACTCGTTCCAGAGTCAAGAAGCTTGGAGAGAATGTTGTTGGATTACTCACTTCACATCCACAACAAGAAAGTCTTGAACAAGGTCTGATCCGAGATGTCTTGATCACCATTCAAGCCATCTCTACATCAAGCTGAGTTAGTGTCTAGGCAAGACATGGGGTGCGTGCTCTTTTCCTTGCTTTTGGTTTTGTCCCACGAGGTTTTCCGGAGGAAGGTTTTTAACGAGGCCACAACTTGTCTTCACATCACTTAGGCCCTATCTCGGTCCAAGACTAAATTGAAGTTACATTTTTATTTCATTTTAAGCTTATGTTAAACTTAGACTATAGTGTCCTTTTTTCTTACTTAATGTCGAAACCCTAGAGAGCATGTTCTCTGGTTTCTTATTTAAAGGGGTCTCTAAACCCTATTGTAATCATCCAGCTTTTTAATAAACAAGTTTCTTTCTCCTTGACGTCTCTCTCTCTAGAAAGTGTGTCGAGTCTGGTGTGTAGTATGAAGAGCCTAAGGTGTCTAATTTGGTGTGTCATATCCGAGTTATTCATCTAGGAGTATCAAGAGATCATCCATTCCCTCTTGTGTCACCATTCAATCCACACGCCTTGAAGGAACTTGAGTCTCTGATTCGTTTCTTGCAAGGATCTATCCATTCCCATCAACCAAAGAGCATTCCTAGGGACGCATCAGTGACGGGGATGAGTGCATGGACCGGATCACTAAGGAGAACAAGGAGAGTCTAGATGAGCCACATGAAGCCACAATTGCACCAGCAGGCCTTGGGTGATGATGCTCCTAGCCATTCCTGAAGGTCCCAATGACTCGCTTCCAGAAGTCAAAGAAGCTTAAAGGAATGTTGTTGGATTACTCATTCACATCCACAACAAGAAGTCTTGGACAAGGTCTGATCCGAGATGTCTTGATCACCATTCAAGCCATCTCTACATCAAGCTGAGTTAGGTGTCTACAGGCAAGACATGGGGTGCGTGCTCTTTTTCCTTGCTTTTGGTTTTTGTCCCACGAGGTTTTCCGGGAGGAAGGTTTTTAACGAGGGCCACAACTTGTCTTCACATCACTTAGGCCCATATCTCGGTCCAAGGCTAAAGAAGTTTACATTTTATATTTCAATTTAAAAGCTTATGCCCTAAACTTTAAAACTATAGTTTCCTTTCTTGCTAATTTCCGAAACACCTAGAGAGCATGTTCTCTGGTTTCTCCTTATTTAAAGGGGTCTCTAAACCCTATTGTACTCATCCATCTTTTAATCAACAAGTTATCTTTCTCCTTGACGGCTCTCTCTCTAGAAGTGTGTCGAGTTCTGGTGTGTAATATCCAGAGACCTAAGGGTGTCTAAATTGGTGTGTCATATCCGATTTGTTCATCTAGGAGTATCAAGAGATCTTCCATCCCTCTTGTGTCACCATTCAATCCACAAACCTTGAAGAACTTGAGTCTCTGATTCGTTCTTGCAAGGATCTATCCATTCCCATCAACCAAAAGAGCATCCTAGGGGCGCATCAAGTGGTATCAGAGCAACTTTGGTTGGGAAGTACTCGCTTTCTCTCTTGTTTCTTTTTGTTTCATCCGTGTTTCATCTCTATCACCTTGAATAAGCAGTAGAACTAATCTGTTTAGGGCTGCTCGAGTTTCATAAGAGATTAGACAAGCATGCCAAGTCCCACGTCCAATCCCAGGGTTTGTATACTCCTTTACCCATTCCACACCATCCCTGGAATGACATTTCCATGGACTTTATTGTAGGTTTACCTAGGACTAGAACAGGAAAGGATTCAATCTTTGTGGTTGTTGATAGGTTCTCTAAGATGGCACATTTCATAGCATGTCATAAAACTGATGATGCATTACATGTTGCTAACTTGTTCTTTGAAGAGGTTGTTCGCTTGCATGGCATGCCTAGGACTATAGTTTCTGATAGGGACACTAAGTTTCTTAGTTACTTCTGGAAAACACTTGGTCTAAGCTAGGCACTAAACTGTTGTTTTCTACTAACATGTCATCCACAACACTGATGGACAAACTGAAGTAGTTAATAGAACCTTAGGAAACACTCCTACGTGCATTCATTAAAAAGAACTTAAGGACATGGGAAGAATACCTTACCACACTGTGAATTGCATTACAATCATGCTATGCATTCTGCTTCTAAGTATTCACCTTTTGATGTGATCATGGACCGGATCACTAAGGAGAACAAGGAGAGTCTAGATGAGCCACCATGAAGCCACATTGCACCAGCAGCCTGGTGATGATGCTCTAGCCATTCCTGAAGGTCCCATGACTCGTTTCCAGAGTCAAGAAGCTTAAAGAGAATGTTGTTGGATTACTCACTTCACATCCACAACAAGAAAGTCTTGGACAAGGTCTGATCCGAGATGTCTTGATGCACCATTCAAAGCCATCTCTACATCAAGCTGAGTTAGTGTCTAGGCAAAGACATGGGGTGCGTGCTCTTTTCCTTGCTTTGGTTTGGTCCCATGAGGTTTCCGGAGGAAGGTTTTTAACGAGCGCCACAACTTGTCTTCACATCACTTAGGCCCTATCTCGGTCCAAGGCTAAAGAAGTTACATTTTCATTTCATTTAAAGCTTATGTTAAACTTAAACTATAGTTTCCTTCTTGCTTATGTCCGAAACCCTAGAGAGCATGTCTCTCTGGTTTCTCCTTATTTAAATGGGTCTCTAAACCCTATTGTACTCATCCATCTTTTAATCAACAAGTTATACTTTCTCCTTGACGCTCTCTCTCTAGAAGGTGTCGAGTTCTGGTGTGTAGTATCCAGAGACCTAAGGTGTCTAAATTGGTGTGTCATATCCGATTTGTTCATCTAGGAGTATCAAGAGATCTTCCATCCCTCTTGTGTCACAATCATCCACAACCTTGAAGAACTTGAGTCACTGATTCGTTCTTGCAAGAATCTATCCATTCTCATCAACCAGAGAGCATCCTAGGGACGCATCACCTTTTGAGGATTGTTTATGGGGTTCAATCCCACCTCTCCTTTGGATCTAATGACTTTACCTGAGTGGTGAAAGGATCAGTCTAGATGGCAAGAAGAAAGCAGAGATGGTCCAACGGATCCATGAGAAGGCTAGACAAAACATTGAGCAGAAAACCAAGCTTTATGAGAAGCAAGCTAACAAGGGGAGACGTGTGAGAACCTTTGAAGTTGGTGACCAAGTTTGGTTGCACCTGAGGAAGGATAGGTTCCCCAACGAGAGGAAGCTCCAAGCTAGATGCCAAGGGTTTATGGACCCTTCGAGATCATCCACAAGATCATTGACAATGCCTACGAACTTGATCTCCAAGGTAAGTATGATGTATCAAATAGCTTCAATGTCACTGACTTGGCTCCTTTTGCTGTAGATGAACCTGATTTGAGGACAAATCCTTTTCAAGAGGGAGGGGATGATGTGATCATGGACCGGATCACTAAGGAGAACAAGGAGAGTCTAGATGAGCCACATGAAGCCACATTGCACCAGCAGCCTGGTGATTGATGCTCTAGCCATTCCTGAAGGTCCCATAACTCGTTCCAGAGTCAAGAGCTTAAAGAGAATGTTGTTGGATTACTCACTTCACAATCCACAACAAGAAAGTCTTGGACAAGGTCTGATCCGAGATGTCTTGATCACCATTCAAGCCATCTCTACATCAAGCTGAGTTAGTGCTAGGCAAGACATGGGGTGCGTGCTCTTTTCCTTGCTTTTGGTTTTGTCCCACGAGGTTTTCCGGAGGAAGGTTTTTAACGAGGCCACAACTTGTCTTCACATCACTTAGGCCCTATCTCGGTCCAAGGCTAAAGAAGTTTACATTTTTATTTCATTTTAAAAGCTTATGTTAAACTTAAACTATAGTTTCCTTTCTGCTTATTTCCGAAAACCCTAGAGAGCATGTTCTCTGGTTACTCCTTATTTAAATGGGTCTCTAAACCCTATTGTACTCATCCATCTTTTAATCAACAAGTTATCTTTCTCCTTGACGGCTCTCTCTCTAGAAGTGTGTCGAGTTCTGGTGTGTAATATCCAGAGACCTAAGGGTGTCTAAATTGGTGTGTCATATCCGATTTGTTCATCTAGGAGTATCAAGAGATCTTCCATCCCTCTTGGTGTCACCATTCATCCACAAAACTTGAAGAACTTGAGTCTCTGATTCGTTCTTGCAAGGATCTATCCATTCCCATCAACCAAAGAGCATCCTCTGGGCGCATCACATGCTAGGACTATAGTTTCTGATAGGGACACTAAGTTTCTTAGTTATTATGGAAGACACTTTGGTCTAAGCTAGGCACTAAACTGTTGTTTTCTACTACATGTCATCCACAAACTGAAGTAGTTAATAGAACCTTAGGAACACTCCTGCGTGCATTCATTAAAAAGAACTTAAGGACATGGGAAGAATACTTACCACACTGTGAATTTGCATACAATCATGCTATGCATTCTGCTTCTAAGTATTCACCTTTTGAGATTGTTTATGGGTTCAATCCCACCTCTCCTTTTGATCTAATGCCTTTACCTGAGTGTGAAAGGACCAGTCTAGATGGCAAGAAGAAAGCAGAGATGGTCCAATGGATCCATGAGAAGGCTAGACAAAACATTGAGCAGAAAACCAAGCTTTATGAGAAGCAAGCTAACAAGGGGAGACGTGTGAGACCTTTTTAAGTTGGTGACCAAGTTTGGTTGCACCTGAGGAAGGATAGGTTCCCCAACAAGAGGAAGTCCAAGCTGATGCCAAGGGTTGATGGACCCTTCGAGATCATCCACAAGATCAATGACAATGCCTACAAACTTGATCTCCAAGGTAAGTATGATGTATCAAATAGCTTCAATGTCACTGACTTGGCTCCTTTTGCTGTAGATGAACCTGATTTGAGGACAAATCCTTTTCAAGAGGGAGGGGATGATGTGATCATGGACGGGATCACTAAGGAGAACAAGGAGAGTCTAGATGAGCCACATGAAGCCACATTGCACCAGCAGCCTGGTGATGATGCTCTAGCCATTCCTGAAGGTCCCATGACTCGTTCCAGAGTCAAGAAGCTTAAAGAGAATGTTGTTGGATTACTCACTTCACATCCACAACAAGAAAGTCTTGGACAAGGTCTGATCCGAGATGTCTTGATCACCATTCAAGCCATCTCTACATCAAGCTGAGTTAGTGTCTAGGCAAGACATGGGGTGCGTGCTCTATTCCTTGCTTTTGGTTTTGTCCCACGAGGTTTTCTGGAGGAAGGTTTTTAACGAGGCCACAACTTGTCTTCACATCACTTAGGCCCTATCTCGGTCCAAGGCTAAAGAAGTTTACATTTTTATTTCATTTTAAAAGCTTATGTTAAACTTAAACTATAGTTTCCTTTTTGCTTATTTCCGAAACCCTAGAGAGCATGTTCTCTGGTTTCTCCTTATTTAAACGGGTCTCTAAACCCTATTGTACTCATCCATCTTTTAACCAACGAGTTATATTTCTCCTTGATGGCTCTCTCTCTAGAAGTGTGTCGAGTTCATGGTGTGTAATATCCAGAGACCTAAGGGTGTCTAAATTGGTGTGTCATATCCCGATTTGTTCATCTAGGAGCGTATCAAGAGATCTTCCATCCCTCTTGTGTCACCAATTCAATCCACAAACCTTGAAGAACTTGAGTCTCTGATTCGTTCTTGCAAGGATCTATTCATTCCCATCAACCAAAGAGCATCCTAGGGCGCATCAGGAATGAAAGCCAATCTTGAAATGGGAATCATGAGTGTACACATCTTCTTCTTTTGTGTGGGCTTTGTTTTTGCTTTTTGTTTGTTGAAGTAGGCCCCAATAGCATTACCATCTGCCTATTTTGAATTCTTGTGTATGTACTTGACGTTTTTAACAACTGGATTCACCATCCTTCTTCAGTTTGCTTGAATCGCTCTGATGGGAGGCTCCCATTTGAACTCCTCCTTATGTTTTCAGCTTCATGAGAGATTGAGATGTGATCCACAAAACACAAGGCTGCTTAAAAACAGCTCTTATTACCACATGAGTTTATAAACAAACTATCTCCTCCTGAGATATTTCACATACGTTTCCTTCTTGAAAACACGATCTTTGAATACACCATCTTGAAAAACACCTTTGTTCTTCTTGTAGCTTCTGTTCTGTTGGTAACACAATTGGATAACCTCCACAGACACAGCTACTTGAGATACAAAGGAACACCATACATATTTTGATTGATCAACCTCTTCAGCTTATGAACTCCTTATCTCAACACCCAGGAAAACACTTCTGATGTGTAGGCAGGTAGTCACCAGTGAGAGAATGAACAACTTCTTGTTTGGACCAGTTCTGCAACATCTTCATAACTGATCTCCAAAGGCTGTCTTCAACAGCTTCAAATGCCTCCTTAATTTATGGGAAGGCGCCACTTGCTTGCAAGGATACTGAACTCCAGCTCCTTGACATCTGGACCATCATGGTCTCCTAAGGCTGGCATTTTCAGCAGCTCACAACTCCAGTTCTCCAATAGTTCTCTGAAACCTTGAAGACTGATCATCATGTTTCTCATTAGGCGTGCCACTGCCCTTAGAGAATGAGAGTACGCAAATAAGTAACTAGAGTATTGAAGGCCCAAAAAACTTGAGCTCTTCCATTAGTAACAAGATTTTTTTTTTTTTGAAAATTGTCTTGAACAGAGATCTTTGCTATGTCTTTGTTTTGATTTTGCGGAAGCTTTTGGTTCAGGCATAACCTGCTCTGATACCATGTTTGAAATTTAAGAATAAGTAACCCCAAACATTTCTGGTGAAGTACATGAGCATAAGGGGGAAGAAGCTCAATGGCTTCTTAGTTTTCATTGATAACAGAACATACATATTTATACAAAGTACAAGACTTCATACTAAAGCTAATGCACGTCAGTCCACTTCTAATCCACTTGTGCCAACTTGCTTCTGATACAAAGTGAAACCAGGAGCTAAAACAGGGAGTAAAAAACCGTGTGCCACTCTAGTTTCACACAGAAAACATCTCAGCAGTTTCCACCTTCAGAAGTAAGCATAATGAGCTTAGCCTACTATTGTTGACTTTTCTTCACCTGCTTGTCACCAGCTTGCTTGCTTGGCTACTTCTCCTTATTGGATCAGTACTGGGCCTCTTCTTCTTGGGCTCCATTGTAGACAAATTGATTGGGCTACACTGAGTTGGTTCAGCCAATCCTTATTGGACTCTCAGACTTGATCATCTTGGACCTGTCTCCTTTGGACTTCTCTTCAAGATAAGGATTGGGCTTCACTTATCCATAAACAGATTGGGCTGCTGGTTCTTCTTTAATCTGATAGGTGGGCTGGTCTTCTTCTTGGTTCAGCATGCCTATTGGACTCTTCTTCTTGGGCAACTTGTGTAGACAACCTTATTGGGCTACACTGAAACCTTCTCATGCACCTTATGCATTCTTCTTCTTCTTTGGAGCATGGAGTGATTGCCCACTCAAATGGATCCCTGAAGGTCTCCATTTTCCGTTCTCACTTAGCTCCATATAGTGATGATAGCTTTGCTGCCCCAAAGCCTCTCCTTCACATTCATAATAGGTGCTTTACTCCACACATTCACTATTGTGCTCTTCCTTGTTATGTTTGGAGTTTAGTTAGTAGCTTGTGTCACTCAAGCCATCCTTTGCACCATATGAAGAGCTTCTCCTCCTGCCACTTTGTTCAGCTCTTCCTAGTGTTCTCATTTCAACACTCCTCCTCAGATTAGGCTGGATATGAATATGAAGGTCTATCTTGCACAATTGAGAACACTTGTGCACATCTCTGGACTTCCTCTCTGATGCGCCCCTAGATGCTCTTTGGTGATAATGGATAGTTCCTTGCAAGAACGAATCAGAGACTCAAGTTCTTCAAGGTTTGTGGATTAAAATGGTGACACAAGAGGGATGGAAGATCTCTTGATACTCCTAGAGTAACAAATCGGATATGACACACCAATTTAGACAACCCTTAGGTCTCTGGATATTACACACCAGAACTCGACACACTTCTAGAGAGAGAGCCGTCAAGGAGAAAGATAACTTGTTGATTAAAAGATGGATGAGTACAATAGGGTTTAGAGACCCGTTTAAATAAGGAGAAACCAGAGAACATGCTCTCTAGGGTTTCGGAAATAAGCAAAAAGGAAACTATAGTTTAAGTTTACATAAGCTTTTAAAATGAAATAAAAATGTAAACTTCTTTAGCCTTGGACCGAGATAGGGCCTAAGTGATGTGAAGACAAGTTGTGGCCTCGTTAAAAAACCTTCCTCCGGAAAACCTCGTGGGACAAAAAGCAAAGTATTCGAGTCTCTTTCTTTTCTATTCTCTCTAAGTGTTCTTGAGCTCCCAAATGGTGTTCTTGAACAAATCGGCTCCTATTCTCTTACTTTCTCTCTTAATCTCTTCTAATCTCTCTCCTTTACTCTATTCTACCATTGCATACTCAGATCTCTACTCATTCTTTCAATGAGAAGGCTAGACAGAACATTGAGCAGAAGACCAAGCTTTATGAGAAGCAAGCTAACAAGGGGAGACGTGTGAGGACCTTTGAAGTTGGTGACCAAGTTTGGTTCACCTGAGGAAGGATAGGTTCCCCAACGAGGGAAGTCCAAGCTGGATGCAAGGGTTGATGGACCCTTTGAGATCATCCACAAGATCAATGACAATGCCTACAAACTTGATCTCCAAGGTAAGTATGATGTATCAAATAGCTTCAATGTCACTGACTTGGCTCCTTTTGCTGTAGATGAACCTGATTTGAGGACAAATCCTTTCAAGAGGGAGGGGATGCATGTTGATCATGGACCGGATCACTAAGGAGGATAAGGAGTGTCTAGATGAGCCACATGAAGCCACAATGCATCAACCACTTGGTGAGGATGCTCTAGCCATTCCTGAAGGTCCCATGACTCGTTCCAGAGTCAAGAAGCTCAAGGAGAATGTTGTTGGATTCACTTCACATCCACAACAAGAAGGTCTTGGACAAGGTTGATCCGAGATGTCTTGATCACCATTCAAGCCATCTCTATACCAAACTGAGTTAGTATCTAGGCAAGACATGGGGTGCGTGCTCTTTCCTTGCTTTTGGTTTGTCCCACGAGGTTTTCCAGGAGGAAGGTTTTTAACGAGGCCACAACTTGTCTACATATCACCTAAGTGCTATTCTCGGTCCAAGACTAATAGAAGTTGCATTTTATTTCATTTAAACTTATAAACTATAGTTTTAGTTCTTTCCTTTTTTGATGCATTGTCGAAACCCTAGAGAGTGTGTTCTCTGGTTTCTTATTTAAAGGGTTCTCTACACCCTTATGTAATCATCCAACCTTTTCAATACAAGTTCATTCATCTTTTGCGGCTCTCTCTCTCTAAAAGAAGTGTGCCGAGTTCTGGTGTGTCATATCCAGAGTCTAAGGGTGTTTAGTTTGGTGTGTCATATCCAAATCATTCATCTAGGAGTATCAAGAGATCATTCATCCCTCTTGTGTCACCATTCAATCCACACGCCTTGAAGAACTTGAGTCTCTGATTCGTTCTTGCAAGGATCTATCCATTCCCATCAACCAAAGAGCATCCTAGGGACGCATCAAGTGGTATCAGAGCACCTTTGGTTGGGAAGTACTCGCTATCCTTTTGTTTTCTTGTTTCTTTTTGTTTGTCTAATCCGTGTGCAATCTATATCATCCTGAAAAAGTGTTAGAACTCTTTGTTTAGGGCTGCTCGTGACTGCATAAGAAATTAGACAAGCATTCTTAAACTTTCCTTATTTGGTTGCAAGCGAATACCCTAGAGTGAGAAGAACCCTAGCCGCATATCCTTTCTTGCCGATCACTTTGTGCATTAGTCTAGGTTGTTTACACCTTGAACACGAGCATACTAGGATTGTTAGGTTGCTAGAACACCTTAGAAGTGATTAGGAAAAAGTTTAGAAGCTTTTCCATTTTGCTTGAAATCGATTTCCATTTCACTTAAGCCGATTTCCTTTTTACTTGGTGTCTTGCGAGACAAGCTTGTTTGCTTTTTCCTTTTTGCTTGTTTTTCCTTTCCTTTTTGCTTGTCTTCTTCCCTAGAACCCTTTACTGGTTGTCTTGTTTGTCTTTAAGCAGGAACAATGGTGTCCGAGTCTGAGGAAGAGGCTGAACTAGTCAGGAGAAACAAACTCCTCATGGAAGCTATGACCGAGCAACTTAACCAAAGTATGGTAGCCACCATGACCGAGATTGGTACGGCCGTGGAATGGCTGTCTCTCCC
>CAJHQQ010004800.1:0-23512 GCA_905132885.1 Moricandia moricandioides | reverse complement strand
AGAGAGTATTCTCGTAAGAAGAATGAGAAAAGGTTTTTGGGTTCGTTATTGGTGAGATTCACATACAACAATGATCAAACCATATCTGGACCGACCACAAAACTAGTTTCAAATTGTAATCTTCCCTTAACCCAAAGCTCTAACTGAGTTACAATTTTATCTATACTCTAAGATATATTAAAAAGTTTTTTTACAACAATAACAATCAATGAGAAAAATGATAAAATTAGATTTTATTAAATGGTGTAAATTTGCATATTTATATATTCTTTGGTTAACTAATTTAAGTTAGTGTTTAGAGTTATGAAGTGAAGTTTTGGAAGTGAGGTTTAAATTTTTTTTTATAAAGATATTGAAATTTGCAAAATAAAAAAAAATCTATTTTGTTCATTTTTGGTTGAAGTCTATTTTTGTAAAAAAAAAGCTTAAAAGGATCTATTTAAGGATTTGCCTATTTTATTATTCCAAAATTTCTTAATTTTTGGGACTTGTTCATCTTTTTCTATGAAAAAGTGGAAGAAACAATTAGTGGCTATTATTTTTGGCCTTTGTAACATTACATGACAAATTTGGAAGACGTTATTCAATACTATTTTTGATTTTTCGATCTAAGAAAGTTAGTAATAAACTAATAGTGTGACCAATAACCAAGAAAAGACAATTGAAACATTCCAGGGAAGTTTAAAATTAGGAATATACTATTTATAGAAGTTTGGTTTTACATATAATACGTCGAGGTCAGTTAATCAAAAAATTAGTAACAAGAAAAAAAACAAGAACCATTTAAGAGCTTATAATTAAGCAATGGCTATTGAAAAGAGAACCCTGATCGCCTCCTTCATCATCGTTATGATGATGGTAATTATGATTGTGACCCAAGTCGAGGCCAGGAACCATGTCACAATCAAGCCACCTCCAAGGCGATAGTCTTTGTTTTTTCTAATGGCTCCAAAAGTTGGTTCCTTCAACGAGGAGCTTCAAGCATGGCTTAGCTAAAATTTATTTTATATATCGTTTTTCACCCTCTTATTTGCTTAGTTATGGATGTATTATTACTTAAAAATAATGTTTTCCAAAAGAAATTGACGACATTAATGTTCACATACTTCTTTTTAGTTTGTAATTTGTAAAAAGGATACAAACACTAAAACTGTGTTTTTCTTATGTGTGTATTGTTTTTGTCATTCTTCTTCATCTTGTTTTTGTTACTACGTAGAGGTTTTATCAAGTATCTTGTTCCTTGCATAGAATCAACCAGCACAAGGTAAGTAGGTAACAAGCCTAAAAGGCACAAACGTAGCTACATATAGAGCTTAAAAATATACACAAACTCATAGATAGCAAATGAACTTTACTTCTCTTTTCTTCATCTTAATTAACAGTTTGCCCTACATAAACTCACTTCTCTTACATTCAATACAAATGATTCACAACAAATAAAAAAGATATTTGGCGGAAAAAAAAGATCACTTCAAATACTTGATTATTCAAACCGTAAATAATCATTAACACAATTTCTTTTAAAAACTCAATAACGTCCATCAATTACTTTTTTTTTCTTATGTTCCTTTCAAAATACCTTTACAAAGTGCTGATAAAGAAAAAGATGAAGAAAAGAAAGGAGAAGATGAAAGAAATGCCAAAAACAACGATCATGTGAAGTTAAGAGAGAGTTTTAATGATTTGATGTTACTGAAAATTTTCAAACCAGAGAGAAAGGTATGTTCTTAGTTGTTGTCGTGATATGGAGTGTTTCTCCCTGTCCAAACCCAGAAGTCTTGCCCTTATTTGAAGCTGAATTTCTTTAGTGAGAAGATGAGCTGGTTTGTTTGTTGAGTTGTGCAGTCTAGAGTTGCGCTCTTTCCAAAGAGAATATATCACTGCTTGAAAGATTAAAAGAACAAGAGGCTTGAGCTCCTTACTTACTGATGGTGACCTCAACCAATGCACCACATTGTGAAAGGAATGTGGCGGAGTTAGTCTTGACTGATCAAAGAATGAATTCCAAACCTCCTTAGAAAAACTGCAGTAAAAAAACAAGTGATCCTTGGATTCGTTTTCCTCACCACATAACATACAGTCCGGCGGTACTTGAATGCCCCATGACATGAGGCGATCTCTGGTGGTGAGGCGATCTCTGGTGGTGAGGCGATCTCTAAAAACTATCCATGTTATAAAAGCATGCTTTGGATTTTTCTGTTTGAACCAGACGAAAGGAAACCAAGGTACCTGAACATCATTTGAGTATAAGTAACTCCAAACCTTGGAAGAGGAAAAGCGATCAGGTGGGTCTTGAGGCCTATTTCTCCAAAGGTGTAAGTCATTCTCTGTTGTATCAAAAGAAGGCAGTGGAGATGGGAGACAAGCGCGGAGCATAGAAAGAATGGGATGCCTGCTGCGTGAGGTAATCCAGCCTCCATTTTCAGGGCATCAAAGACAAAAGCATTTAAGGGAATTCCTGAGACTTGCGGGCCATTTTCTCCTGTTACCTGAAGCAGAGGGCCAATTCCAGTCCAGTTATCCAACCAAAAGAGAGCTAAATGACCTGACTTGACTGTGCAAGTAATGAATTCTCTTGCAGTGGTTCGCAGTTTGACTAGCTGTCTCCAAATCCAACTTCCAAGATTAGAGAAGTCATCAACCCAAAACAAACGATCTCCTATTATGTTTTTTTTAATCCAAGCTACCCAAAGAGAGCCATTGGCGGCAAATAGGAGCCAAATGAGTTTTAACCCGTATACTGTGTTCTGATCCATTAACCATCTCAGTCCTAATCCTCCCATTTCTTTTTTTGTACAAATTGACTTCCATGATACCTTAGCCCCACGAGCTGAATTTGGTGCTCCAGTCCGGAGAAAAGCATTACATATATGCTCCAAAGAATCAAGACACGCCTTTGGGAGTGGAAAAACAGATCCCCAGAAGTTGATTATGCTGTAAATGACTGAAGTTAGCAGTTCTAACCGTCCAGCGAAGGATAAACTCTTAGCTGACTAAGAAGTGACTCTAAGCTTTACTTTGTCTATTAATGGTTGATAGTCTTGCTTCTTTAATCTATGGGGGGAGAGTGGTAACCCCAAATATCGAACAGGGAGACTGCCACGAACCAATCCGAAATCTGAGGCAAGAGTCGAAGATGTTGAATTTGACCCATCCACAAAAACACATGTCTTTCTAATATTCAGAGCCAAGCCTGATTTTGATTGAAAATCCCTAAGGACCTGTAAAACTCCACGCAAAGATTCACTTGTTCCATCAAAGAATATTAAAATATCATCGGCGAAGCTCAAGTGCGTAACAAGGGGATCAAAACATAGAGGATGAGGGTTAAAGATACCAGTCCTGACAACATTTTCTAGATTCTTTGAAAGAATGTACATAGCAAGAACAAATAGAGATGACGATATAGGATCCCCTTTCCGCAATCCTTTCTCTCCTAGAAAGAAACCCACCAGTTCTCCATTCAGAGGCACCGAGTAGTGAGGAGTCAAGATGCACAACTTTAACCAATCAATAAAAACCGAGGGGAGATCAAAAGCACTCAAGATGTTCAGAATAAAATCCCACTCAATGCTATCAAAGGCCTTGGTAATATCTACTTGAAGGCATCCACGCCTAGTTCTACCTTGCCTGTGAAAATCAGCCACCAACTCCGAAGCAAGAAGAACGTTTTCACATAAGAGTCTGCCTTTTACAAAGCCAACTTGATTCCTTTGCACCGCATTTACGGTTATCTCTTTGAGGCGAGAACCCAAAATTTTGGAGATAACTTTGTAGACCGTGTTACATAACGAGATTGGCCTAAAATCTGAGAGAGCGGATGCAGCTGGAAATTTTGGAACGAGTGAGAGGACAGTGGCATTAGTTTGGCGTGGAAGGGAAGCATTGATGAAGAAATCCTTGACCGCTTTGATAAGGTCCAACCCAACTAAATCCCAACCTGAAGTGAAAAACTCAACAGTGAAACCATCAGGTCCTGGGGCCTTACATTTAGGGAGGGAAAACAAGGTTCTTTTAATATCCTCATTAGATGGTATAAGTGAAAGAGAAGTGGACAACACCGAGTCAACTCTGTAAGGATGAATGAGCTTGATTATGTCAGTAGAGAGCGGTACCACTGCTGCATTAGACCGGCCTTGTAGGTAGGAATAAAAGCGAATCACCAATTCTTGCATATCAGCCTTGTTATAAACCCTTTCCCCGTTGTTATTCATTAAAAAGTGTATGATGTTCCTAGACAGATTTGACTTCACTGACCTGTGAAAGAAGCCTGTGTTTGAGTCACCTTTGGTTGTCCACCGGACACGAGATTTTAACTGGAAAAAGTTTTGTTCAGCCGCTGCTAAGAACAACCATTGATCTCGCGCCTCAGTCTCAGTCTCAAACAGCAGTTGGGAGGGATGAGTTAAGACTTCCATTTGAATCCGCTGGAGTTTTTCAAAAGCACTCTTGGTTCTACCTTCAATATCACTAAAACATCTTCTGTTCAGACCTTTACAACAATACTTTGCCGCCCGCAACTTATTGTAAAGAGTAGACATGGGACTTAAAGATGGCAAGATAGAGTTCCAAGCTGCATCCATTAAGGTTCCATACTCTTCAGGAATAGGTTCCATCAATTACTTGGTAGAGTAGAGATACAGGCTAGTCTTCAGGAATAGCATAAAATATACAAATATGATTAAAAGTGGAAAATAAAGTCGAAAACTATATGTTGATTTGTTCTTTGGCCATTATGTCTGCATGCATGTACGTTTGATCTTTGTGATGTCCACGAAAGCTCAAGGCCTGTCATATCTCGTACCCATATAAATTTAAAATTTCACTACATATTAATGAGGGTAAATTATATACATTTTTTTTAAGTTTTAATCATAAAATAAACTTAAAATGACGAAAATAGAATTTTTTTATTTTAAAAAATTATTATTTTAAACTTCAACTCCAAAACTCTACTCCGGTAACTGTAAATTATAAATCTATATTATTTAACCCAAAGAGTATAAACATATATTTACACATTTTAATAAAATTTATTTTGATTATTTTTTATTTAAAATCTATTTTGATGATCAAAACTTTTTTTATGTGTGAATATTTCTTTTTATTAATAATACGATAGCATCATTTTATAACTTATGGACGAAAATGTGAAAGTATAAACACGAAAAGGAAGTCGTTGTCTGGACTCTGGACCAAACCTTTTTCTTTTGTCCTTTTCATTGTGGAACTCAAAAAAAAAACAGGAAGGCCTTTGCTTTATGATATCATCGAGAAACCAGCAACGAGCTGCATCGTAACTGTGTGCAGTTTCATCTGGTTCTTGATTCAGAAGAATAGTATTGGATACTCACAAGTTGGACTAAGTTACGAGACTGCCCTTGAAGGGCATTACTGGAGTGGAATGAACAACTATTGGGCTGTTACGATGCTTGGTTGGATCATTGTGGTGTTTGTATTCAGTTTGTTTGAAGAACTCTGGTACTTATGATTTCAGTTTTCTTGAGACTGAATCACTTACTGATGCTTCTTTACCGTCAATATTGTATTTGGGAACAAAGCTCTTGTCATGGAGGTAGTAGATGAAGACAGACACTTATGCAGTTCCATCTGAAGAACTTAAAACATCTGTAAGGCTTGCTTGTACTGCTTGTGGTCATCATTACAGATGAAATGGGAGAGTCACATGTTTGATGTATAGTTGAGAAAGGGTCTCATGTCTTTACCTAAAGATTCCATCCACTAGACATGTTTCCTGATTTGTGACCTTCACATTTATTTCATTTATGAAAGCATGCTACCAAACATTCTTCTTTTTCTTTGATATATTGTATGATTTGCATTCTTGCAAAATTTCACAAGGTAATTAGATGAAGTTTTCTACAGGTCTCTTCGATTTAGAGTAGTGTCTTCTCTTGTAACTTACTTCCTTCTTTTGTCCTTGCTGTATATTTCAAAAAGAAGGTAAGCAAAGGGTAGAGTAGAAGAAAAGTTAAGGAATCACAATTCATGTTTTATTTATGAGAAGTTGTAGGTTGGATGGTTTACAGGTTAACTAGAGTCATGACAATTGTATTTGTTATCAAAAGTAGTCTAACTTGGATCCACTTTTGACTTAATTGTTCATCACCATTTAAACCTACTTTCAACCCAATTATCATTCACAACTTCACACACAACCACACTTTCTTTAGATTTCTTATATAAGCTGTACACTGATCAGGTGAATCTGATCTTGCTTTCTGAGAGCACTTCAAATGGAGAAGAAAGGCCAGCATGGTACACATGATTCCTTTCTGACTCACCACCCGGTTCTCTGTATCATTGCTTTGTCTGTAATATTCATAGCGATAGACCCTTTCCACATAAGTCCTATTGGCGGTCGTGAGTTCAAGCCTGTGAAGCATGAGGTTGCTCCATACAAGCAAGTCATGGAAAACTGGCCAAGAGACAACCTTAGTCAACTGGGTCAACATGGGAAACTGGAGTTTGTGGACCAAGTCTTTGGTCCAGAGTCATTAGAGTTTGATAGTTTAGGTCGTGGTCCATACACAGGGTTGGCTGATGGAAGGGTGGTTAGATGGATGGGTGAAGCAGTCGGATGGGAGACATTTTCCGTTGTAACATCAAAATGGTAAAGGCCTATGACTTTTATGATTGTTTGAGTTTCTCTTGCTGATGTTGTGTGTTCATGAGAACCAGGTCAGATAAGGCTTGCGCAAGAGGTGTGGATTCAACAACAAACAAGCAATGGAAGCACGAGAGGCTGTGTGGGAGACCTCTTGGTCTGAGATTTGATAAAGAGACAGGGAATTTGTACATTGCAGACGCTTACTATGGTCTACTAGTGGTTGGTCCTGAAGGAGGGGTTGCTACGCCTTTAGCTACTCATGTGGAAGGGAAGCCTATACTCTTTGCCAACGATCTTGACATCCATAGAAATGGCTCCATCTTCTTCACTGACACAAGCAAAAGATACGACAGAGCGTAAGTTTTCTCTTACTTTTGGGTTCAATTCTCTACCGTTAGTTGTATGATTATAAGAGTTTAGAGTTTGTTTTTTGTAGGAATCATTTTTTCATATTGCTTGAAGGAGAATCAACAGGAAGGCTTCTAAGATATGACCCACCTACCAAAACAACACACATTGTGCTGGAAGGTTTGGCTTTTCCCAATGGCATTCAGCTCTCTGAAGACCAATCTTTCCTTCTCTTCACAGAAACAACCAATTGCAGGTAAGACTAATATATAAAACAAACCTTAAAACTCAAGTAAGACTAGTTCAGACCTGATGTTTTTCTCCCTCGTTAACTTTTTGTTTCATCAATATGTATATGTCAGGTTAGTGAAATACTGGCTGGAGGGTTCAAAGACTGGTGAACTCGAGGTGGTGGCAGATCTACCAGGGTTCCCAGACAATGTAAGAATGAACGAGAAGGGTGAGTTTTGGGTTGCAATAGACTGTTG
This sequence comes from Moricandia moricandioides, assembly GCA_905132885.1. Classification (NCBI taxonomy): domain Eukaryota; kingdom Viridiplantae; phylum Streptophyta; class Magnoliopsida; order Brassicales; family Brassicaceae; genus Moricandia; species Moricandia moricandioides. Next base: position 16,045 of record CAJHQQ010004800.1, on the reverse strand, counting down.
TAGAACACCAGCACAAGAGGTTCTTACAAACAACCCTTGGATAAAGAGCATCTACTTTAGACTTCCCATACCCATGAAGCTTCTGGCTAAAGCAATGGGGATGAGAATGTACACTGTGATATCAAGATTCAACGAGGATGGTAAGGTGTTGGAGGTTCTTGAGGACAGACAAGGAAAGGTAATGAAGCTTGTAAGTGAAGTGAGGGAGGTTCAAGGGAAGCTTTGGATTGGAACAGTGGCTCATAACCATATTGCCTCTGTGCCTTATCCTTTAACAATGAATTCATGAACAACCTTGTTGTGTGGTTATTATGTAACAATTTATGGGTTAGACTAATTCGTCTCCATGTATAATGCGTATTCCATTGCTTAGCACATTTATTTTCCACTCTTAACTTCTCGTAGACTCTTGTCAAAATCATTTGAGAGCAAATAACAATATAAAAACTCGAAGTCTTGAAATAGAAAAGGGAAGAGTCTGAACAATAGTAATTCAAAAGGCAACATAAATCAAAATTATCCAAGCAAAAGGTATTGAAAGTTTGACTTCAAGAGGATCTTCAAAGGTCTTGCACACTCAAACCTGATATAAGGACAATGTTAGTTTCAATTCTACAAAAACATTTATCACATGCTAAAGCCCTACATGGAGGTATGATACATATAATACAACACACAGAGATGCTTCCTTCCATGTACCTAAACAACTAAAGTACACAGATGCTAAGACTCTTATGACATACACAAGTGCATATACAAACTTTCATACACCTAAACCAACAGCCCATCAAGATCCAGATGTTTCAAGTTATAAAAATTACTTAAATCCTAGTAACACTTATTTGGCAAAACATAAAATGTTAATGATATAGGAGGTTTCAATTGATTGATAACAGCTACCAATGTCAACAAAAATAAAACTCCTACATTTTAAACTTTACAAAACATTTCACATACTGGAGCCATATATATAAACTCTTCACACGGATATATACATATACAATACACTCGCATGCTTCCTTACAAGTACACAAACAACTTAATGACACATGCTAAGACTCATGATATACACAAGTTCATATACAAACGTGAGGGGAGATTATGAACCTGGAGGAAGTGACTGCTTAAGCTTATCAGCCTTCTCTTGGTCGAAGACACATAGTGTGTAGAGGTACCTAGAGCACCTGACCTTGAACTTCACAATGTCTTTGCTTCTCTTGATCTTCACAGACCTTGCATCCTTCCTTCTTGCTGTCAGAAGGAAGTCCTTGATCTCGTGGATTTGCTTAGGCTTCACAATATCAAAATAAAAAAAAAAAATCATTACTCAAATGGAAAGAGACAAGTGTTGGAATGGTTTGAAGATAAAAAAGATTTATTACAAAACACCCAAAGACACCATTTTAGATTTATTAAAAAAACCTAAACTAGAAGTGAACAAAAAAAAGATTAGAACTGAAACTCACAAGCAAAAAGAAACTAGACTAATGACAAGGATGACTCTTAATCTACAAGATCATTAGTAATCAACACACAACAACAGAGATAACACATCATCTGGATACCAAAACTCTAGATGTAAGAACAAACAATCATGAAAGTGATGACATGAAACGAGAACATAATCTCTAATAGCATTCACTAAGAACAATAAGAACTGTGAGACGACGAAGTAATACCATTCTCGGTTCTGATTTTGTCCCTCGCCGCAGCCACCGTCGGAGAAGACAGAGAGCAGCATCTTTATATAAGAAGAAAACCCTAGATGATGTGATATCGGGCCTAAATATAAACCCATTAACTCAATTATTCGGCCTATTGGGTCCCAATTTAACACCCGAAGTAGTTGTCTCTTTTGTTGCTGTTCCAACTAGAAAGTTTATTTCTTTTAGGTCCCTTTACTATCATTTTGCTATTGTTTTAACCCAAATTCTTTTTTCGCATACTAGACGTTATTTCCCGCGTAAATCTCTTCGTCTTCTCCAAAACTACATTAAGAAAAAAAAACCCTAACCTCCTCTTTTCGCCAATCGCCACTGTAAATCGAAACTGATTATATATAACTTCGATAACCCTTCTCTCCTCAACGCGATTCCTTGCTCTTTACTTGATCTCTTTCGATTTCAAATGTTTTATTCACATACTCAATTGGCTCGAAAGGGTCCATTGGGAACGGTTTGGTCCGCTGCGCACTTGCAAAATCGTCTCAAGAAGTCTCACTACACCGCCACTAACATACCCAAAACTGTTGGTTCGTCTCTTTCCTCTTCTCTTTTGCTTTGTCACCATAAAGTTTGTTTTTTTTTTGTTTTGCTATTTTCTTTATACCCTTTCAATGTATACAACTCAAATTTTTTACCATTTTTGGTTCAATTATGATCACTTCGACATGGGCATTCATCAAATGGTATAAAGTTTCGATTTTTTCGATAATTTTCAACCTTTTTGGTTCAATTATGATTACTTTGACATGGGGGCGTTCATCAAACTGTATAAAGTTTCGATTTTTGGATAATTTATATGTGATTGTGTATTTGCAGATCTTATAATGTTTCCAGAGGTACCACTAGCATTGAGATTGTCAGGGCACCTTCTACTTGGGGTTGTGAGAATATATTCAAAGCAAGTTGATTATCTTTTCCGTGACTGTACTCTCTTTAGTACTTGGTTAGCTAAGGCTTTCATCTCTATACAAGTTGACTTGCCTGAGGACGCAAGACAGGCCCCTGTTGAGTCTGTGACTTTGCCTCAAGCACTTAACTTGGATGACTTCGACTTGGAGTATGAGTATGACACACTCGAGGGGTATGAGTATCCCATCTTTTACCACTTTTTATTGGAGATATTGACATTTTTTGTTCTGTTCTTGTGATTGCTAGGGACTTTGATAATCACCTTCGGAGTCAGGAAGATATCACTCTCACTGGTACTTTTTTTTCCCTGCTGTTTATTTATTTGGTTTTAGATGCATTGTGTCATGATTCGAGGTGTTCAATGCTGTTGCTGATTTTGCAGATCAGATTCCTACTGGCATTGATCCTTATGTTGCTGTAACATTCGATGATGTGAGATTCCTGCTTGTACCTTATCTCTTTGTGTTGGTTCTGATTACAGTTTTTCATATCTCTGAGAACTTGTTGTTGTAATAAAAAGTTTGTATGTCGTTCTTACAGGAAGTCTTTCCAGAATCTAACCAGATGGATGTCGAGTGAGTTTCTTCACCGAGTTTTGAGTTCCTTTACTTGAAGTATTTCAGTATATGTTCAAGGATATGCCTTTTTAATGTTGTTACATCTTATGGTTTAAGCAGCCAATCTACAGAACCTGTGAGTGCGCATCATCCTGGTGATACTGATGTTGAAATGACTTATGAGACAGAACCAATAAATGAGCGAGGAGACTTCAATATTGGTCTAGACACTGGCACATATGGTCCTTATAATGACACAGAGGAAATCCCTGAGTTTCAAGATCCTAGACCAAGTATCTTGACAGAACCACTTAATCTTAGTCCGGAGAGAAGCCATGCAAATTCTTCTGGAAGTGTTCCCGAGGTTGAGATAAGGCGTGATGCTAGGCACCATTTAAGCCCTGCGTCTCATCCACCATTTGCTGCAGAAAAACAGGATGTCAGAGTTGAACGCACTGGATCTTTGGATGAAACTTTGAATGAGAAGGAACCCACTATCCCTAATATTGATGAAGAAATGTTAAATTCTCGAGGACATTCGACGTTTGAGCTTCGTTCAGGATCTCCAGGTTTTGCTGGTTCTGAGGAAGAACGTGAAAATTTTGGTGAGCAAACAACATAGTCTCATTTTTTTATGCTTAACTAGTATATGTACTATCTTATCGTTTAAATGAAATGTGTTCTTTGTTTGTTTTGATGTTAAGTGCATCCAACACCTCAACTGGTTCTTCAGCCAACTCCTCCTCCCCCACCGCAACTAAGGCCAAAGAAGAGGAAGCAGTCTGATAAGGTCACAGTATTAAGTAACAGGTAAGAACTTTTCTATTGCTTCATGTGACTTTTGATTATTTCATTACTTGTTGCATACTGATAAAAGAATATGGACAGGACCATGAGAGAAAGGCTTGAGGATCCTAGTGATACTCTTCGTAAGAGAAAGAAGATGCCTTCGTCTAAACTAAATGTCTGGAGAATGAATAACCAGTCAAAGAAGGATCAAATTTTCAATGAGCCATTGCTTACTGGTAACTTTCCATTTAATCTTTTATTTTCAACGGTTTTGAACTTATTTTGCCTTTTGAATAACGTTTGTTGCATGTCTATGACTATCCGCAGGCTTCTCAAATGTTCTACGCAGTGTCTTTGACGAGGACTGTGTAGCTTCAAAGCCATATCTTGCTGTTTCTGATGAAACTCTTCCAGAACATGCACATGTATCATCTCCTACTCGAGAAGCTGAAACAGAAGTTAACCCAACATCTCCAATTCCACAATCTACGGTTCCTGTTTCTACTAATCAAGACAGTACAGTTCAGCTGTCTCCAGTTCAGCAAACTGAAGACGTCCAAGACTCTGCAGGTCCTCAATCCGCGCATGCAGAGTCTGTAGCAAGAGAAGCACAGTCTGTACCGCCGTTTAATAATGAGGACACTGGAATCGAACGCTTAAGAGATGGTTGTTACACCGAGTACATTCCCTCGCCGCCTCCAAGATTTTCACCTTCTAGAACTGATGACTTCACCACTCAGACAAGAATTTGGGAGACAGGATCTTACAGAACAGAGCCTTCAACTTCCACATATAGAGAGGATCTGCCTGGAACAACGAACTCAGGGGTTTCAGCTATTCCTGAAATGGTGGCAGACGAGGTTTGTCTCACGTTCTTCCAGGTTTTGTGTTTACCATTCTTGGTGCTTTGCTACCATTGATAGCAATACCATTTGCTTGTGTCATACAGGAACTTTATTTCCTAGAGGTAGGTGGCAACACCCCGGTGAAATCACCAGCTAGTCAAGATTCTGATGGTTTGACAGGGAGAACAAGGTATAAAAAAATTCCAAAATCTATGTAGCTCTATGAGCCTACAGTTTCTCTACTAACATGTAACACATTCATTAAAACATTGCAGAGCCTTGGCTCAGTATCTTAAAGAACGTTCTTCAAGTACTCCCACTTCAAACAATTCTTCAGGAGATCTAAGTTTGGGAAAGATCTTGGTCAGAAAGACAAGGAACCTAGCTGCTCGAATGTTCTTTGAGACACTGGTAACTGATTCTCAATACCTTTTCTTTTGTTCTATTATCTCTGCATTGTCTCTAACGGAGACTAGTTGCTTTTTGGATTACAGGTGTTGAAGTCTAGAGGACTTATAGATATGCAACAGGATCAACCCTACAGCGATATCACTCTGAAGATGATGCCTGGCCTTTTTTCAAAGGTTCAACCATGAATAACCAATGGTCATTAGATTTTATTTATTCGGCCACTGCCTCTGCTGTTTTTCATTCGGCCACCACCTCTCATCCTTCTCAGCTCAGCCACCATCGCAATGCCAACGTCGTGCATCTTCTCAGAATCCTAAGGAAAGTGAGCATCCTGAAGCACCATGTAAGCTCTCTTCAAAGATGCAGCCACCGTGATCACTCTTCACCATTCTCGTTCTCTGATACATCATCGTATTGAATCACTCCTTCGGTATCATAATCTCTCTGGCAGGTTCCAGCGACAAAAAGGAGCTGTGACAGTACTTTGTAAAAATGATTCTTCATTTTCTCTGTATTGTCTTTTTTTTATTTCTTAATTTATTGCTTCTGAATCCTTAATTATTCTCACGTGAATCATTCCATTATCCAGCTCATCATCTTCTTCTTCTATGCATCTTCATATTTTTTTCGTTCTCTGTGAATCTGGATCCGGATATCCGATCCGTCCCACCCCTAAATGAAAGTGCTCTATAGGTCCAATGTATCCAGAGGAAACATAGAATATGTCTTTTAGGGTAAAATTTTCTCAATCTTAATATCTACTAGAATAGAATCCGCGCCATGCGCGGTTAAGTTTCATTTTTATAATTAAACATTTATTTTACTTTATAGATTGTTTAAGTTTGTTGTTTCTACCTTCTAGAAAAATCGTACGTCGTCACAGAGCTTTAAATACCTAATATAAGTATATGTATATGAAGTGACAGCGAGAAGTCTACACCAACTCTAACTTTAAATGTGTCACTTTGACCTACTAACCTTAACCTTAATTTTCCATCCAGTTTCATAGGATTTGAGATCTTTTAGAAAATTAATTTTTATATGATCTATTTTGAATGTGTTTTTATGCTTTTTAATTGAATATATTAGTGAATATATGATATTTTAAAAATTAGATTTAATATATATGATTTCATTTATAACTGATTAGTTTTTTAAAAAATTATAAATATTAAGGAATGTAAGATATGTGAATTGTTTATTATGTAGATGTGATTTTATTTTCAAAATACATTGTGGGTTGGTTTCAGATTAATGACTAATTTGATTTAAATTGGTTAAACATATTTATGATAATTACATGTATAAATAAATATGTTATATCATGTAATCTAAATGATTTAGATGAACATGTGTTTAATAATCCAAAATTAAAATATAACACATGAAAAGCAAAATATGACTCAAATTTAATAGATTAGACATATTTTAATATCTTTTTATTTAAAATATAAATAACATTTAAAAGAATTTTAACAAAACATTTTTTTAGTATATTTTGAAAATAATTATTTTAATTTTTAATTGTCAGTAAAATATAATTAAAAAATTTATATGTTTTAAATTTTTGTTTTAAAATCAAAAGTGAATTAATGTTAATTTATAATTATATTTTAGTGATAATTATAATTTATATTAATTAATTACAAAAATAACTTTCAAAAAAATTCTAAAAAGATATTGTTAGATTTTTTTAAAAAAATTGTTTAATTACTTTTGATTAAGATATTAAAAGATATTATAATTAAATTATATATTTTGATTACCTTTCTAATAGACGGTCTAAATAAAAATATCACATATAAAAAAAGTCATAAGACTCTAATTTAATAGATTAGATTATAATCAATAACTTAGTCACTACCAAATATATATAACACATAATCTTTAGTTGGTCTCGCATCAGATACTCAAAAAGACAAATAGTGCATTTTGGTTTCCAACATCACCATAGTAATTTCATGGTACATTAAGTACGTTCTACGCGTTTGGATTGAAAATCTAAATAATAATCTAATTTCCTATTTATTAATTCCATAGATTTTGATTTGCGCAACCGTGCAGATATTTCATTTCATTATATATATGTATATATATTGTTTTACACTATTAGTGGTATATATTTATTTACTTTTGAAAGAAGTGGTATATATATTGTCATTAATAATTTTATAATTTACAAGTGAAATATAATAATTTATTTATATTTGAAAGAAGTGAAATATAATAATTTTATAATTTACATATTGTCATTAATTAATTGTTTCAAACCGTCACATGTATTTATCGTTTTTAATTATATATTTATTTTATTCAATGAGAATTTTATTAAACAAAACAATATATACATCAAACAACATATTTAAAAATTAATTTATATTTAATTTATGTTAAATACTTTCCGCACTTAAAATCTCTCGATTACCTTTTAGAATTTTTTTTATGATTATCCATAGTAGATAATATATTTTTGTATATAAAAAGTTTAAGGTATGTTAATTTTTAGATTTCTTGAAGTTTATAGGGGGGATCGGTTTTTCGTATTTAGAGCAAAAGTGTGACACAAGGAATATGGAAATTTGGGTGACCAAAAAAAAGATTAAAAATAAGGGTGGAGAGGCTGTCGAGTGGATGAAGTTCATGAATGTGTCAGTTCCTGAATGGTCGAGTTTTAAACTGTCCTTTTGGTGTCGGCTAAGCTACTTCATCGATGACAAAAGTCTTAGTCTCGTGTTGTGTAGTTGTAACAAGAAGGGAAAGACTAGGATCTATATTGCCAAGGGAGATAAGTTCAATAAAATTAAACTAGATGATTTGGTTGCGGATTATCCACATCCCTATACCTATTATCCTAGTCTTGTCCAAGTTCCTACGTTCACGGTTAGTGGCAGGGAGCCTGTTGAGTCCCGATTTGCACTCCCTAAAGGAGTAGAGGTGAGCAATGGAGTTGGAGAAAACGAGTGGGACGATGGCTTATTCGACCATATAAGAAAAATATATGTAGGAGAAAGTGATCTTGGTGGCGTCTTCATCAAGTGTGACTACATCAAGGATAACATGAATTATGTTGGAGCCGGTCACTGGAATGCTAAAGCGCTCATTCCAAATCCAGAGGACAACGAGGTGGATTTGGACAGCGAGGTGTTTCTTGTTTTGTTAATTATATTCTAACTTTTAAAGTTCATGAAATTTATTACATATATAGTTTTTACTGACAGCTTATGATCTATGACAATGACTACATCGAAGCCATCGAGGAGACTTACAGTGAGAGTCAAATCACATCCCTCACGCTCATGACGAAAGAATATTGGCAGTTGTCGTGTGGACACCTTCACGGAAAGCCCTTCGTGCTCCGAGGAGAAAAAGGGTCGAAGATCGTCGGGTTTTACGGAAGAAGTTCTGGTGACCGCCTCACCGCTCTCGGCATCCACCTCTCTGCCCCCACCTAGATTTATCCCATACATATCATATTTATGCATATGCTAAAGTAGAATCTAAACCAGAAAAAAAAAGAACCAAAGTTTTATCTTAAAATATTAAATATTATCTTCATTCTATTGAAATAAATGATGTTGCCATCGATCATATTTTTTTATCATGATTAGTTAGTCTAATATAATATACAAATTTTCAACAATTGTTTCAGAACGTAAGGAAGAAAAAAAAAATATAAATCATCACATATGTGATAACTAATAACTAAAGGTGGAATTTGATACCACTTTTTCTATATTTAGAAAAATAGCAGTTTCAATTTTAGAGTAAGATAAATAGATAAATTGGAGCATAATTTTTTTGTTGTAACATATAAAAATAAAGATAGTAATGGATTGCAGATGATTTACTTTCGAATTTGAATCTTTTAAAAACCACAATAACAAGGACTCAAGGATCATATGGTGTGACGGATTTCCCTAAAAAATGAGCCACATGGGATGGTAAGCATCACAATATTGAAGAAGATATGAAAACGGTAAAGTGGCTTGCGAAATAAATCATATATATATATGCCAAAAATTATTTAACCACACGTCTCATTAAATGTTCTAGTCAAAACTTTCGTTGTTGAAATTGATAGTTCACTTTGATGCGTTCTTTTTTATTTTTTGGAACACTCAGCTTTGATGCGTTCACATTACTATTACGTAAAGGAGTAAAGATCAACATCACTTCTTGTTGCAGTTTTTGACCAAGACTTGCAATAATGCCTTACGAGTCAAACCTTTCACGTTTCACACGAACAAAAATAATACAATCAAGAAATGTTTTTTCTCTTTCAAGCAGTTCTTGTTCTCTTCTTTCACAACTCCCATGGCTACTTCATCCCAACAGGATCTGTAGGAATCGGCTACAACGGCTACTTCACTCTAACCAACACAACAAAACACGCACACGGTCAAGCTTTCGACAGCAACCCAGTTTCATTCACAAACTCATCCACAAACATCACAACATCTTTCACAATCAACTTCTTCTTCGCAATCGTCCCTGAGCATAACCATCAAGGCTCACACGGTATGGCTTTCGTTATCTCTCCCACAAGAGGCCTTCCCGGAGCGTCCTCCGACCAGTACCTAGCGATATTCAACGAGACAACCAACGGTAAAGATTCTAACAACATGATAGCTATCGAGTTAGATGTACATAAAGATGAAGAGTTTGGTGATATCGATGATAATCATGTTGGAGTTAATATTAATCATTAATGGTATGAGATCTGTTGTCTCTGCTTCTGCTGGTTACTATGATGACAAAGATGGAAAGTTTAGGAAGCTTTCTTTAATTAGTAGAAATGTAATGAGGCTTTCTATCGTTTATAGTCAACCTGATAAGAAACTTAATGTTACTCTCTTCCCTGCTAACATCTCTGTTCTGAAGAATCAATATTCTAAGAACAAGAGCGAGAAGCTTTATTCGAAATCAAAGAACAACTATCTTATTAGAATTCTCTTGAACACAAACAACCTGTTTCTGTTCAATCAGAATAATGCACCTTCACACACACGTGAATTGCAACTGACCAAATTCTAATCTTTAAAAAACCTTAGACTAAAGAAAACACACGTTCTTTCTTATTCTAAGAGCTCTGCAGAAGCGTTGCCTTTTTGTCTCTCCAAATCGTATCTTCTTTCTTCGATAAGGAAGTCTTTTATACCACGTTAAAACTTCCTAATCCTTGTTGTTATTTGATAAGCTTGAATCTCAAATCCATCCTTATCCCGTTGATTTCCTTATTTGAGTAGTTAAGCCCAAACCAATAAGTCTTTGACAAGTCATCTCAAAGATATTCCTGTTTATGTTCAGCTTCACAAATTTTGCTTTAACAATCTCCCCTTTTTTATGTGAATATGTCAACATAAGCAATCACCATGATAAAGACCCGTTTTTTCCAATCATGAAATGATACATAATCTAACATCCAAGAAAAAACATCCACTCCATAGTCTTAATACCATAACATACCACCAAACATCCTGAACCAAGTTATTATGTGCCAAAAGAAAAACATCCAAGCCGAGTACTACCACTATGACACATAACAAACAACTCCCCCTGAGAAAAACCAGCTCCCCTGAGTAAGTGAACCAGCACCGGTTGGTGAAGGTGACAAAATCCCTCCATAGAAAACCATATTCTCAGGAACATAGACTCCCCCTGCTTGTGTGCACAATTCCATAAAAACACAATAGCAAAAATTTCCAGGTATAGCTAGTATAGACCATACCTGTCAATCGCTTCTCAATCCGTTTAGTCATACGTCTCAACTCAGCCAAATCTCCAGCCAGTGTGATCGGTTTTTCAACAACTGTTTTCTTAGACACACCTTGTTTACCATCGAGAACCATGTACAAGGGTGCCTTAGTAACATGATCCACTGGCGACGGATTGGGAAATACAAGGTTGTGATCTTCAGGTGATGCTGCAACTTCTAAAATCTGGTCATACACCATCTTGCCAAAGTCAAAATGACGCCCTTGGCAAAGCATATGAATAAAACGAATTCGATCCTTAGTGAGAGTAGACCGGTGACTAGTGGTCAGCCAATTTGAACATGTAAACTTGAACATGAGGTTCATAGTCTTGGTTCATAGTCTTGGTATGACCTGTCGAAGCTGATATCTGAGCTTGAACATAACTTATCCAGAAAACAGAACTTCAAACCATCTGAGATTACCAAACATAACTAACTTTCACACATTCTTTAGAGAGGAGAGACGATTATTGTGGAAATCTCTACGTCCGGAATATTCCTAACTCCCTCTCATAGTCAAAAATCAGTTAGGCACTACACACCCCAATCGACTTTCGTAGATTGACAAATGTGTTAAGATCAAGAGCTTTAGTGAAAATGTCTGCTAATTGGTTCTCTGTAGCAACATGTTTAATCTCGATGACTTTCTCCTCTACTAACTCTCTAACAAAGTGATGTCTGATAGCAATGTGCTTGGTTTTAGAGTGCTGGACAGGATTCTTCGAAATATTGATCGCACTCATGTTATCGCAGTGTATCAAAATAGTGTCAGAGACCATACCATAATCTGCTAGCATGGATTTCATCCACAACAGTTGAGTACAGCAACTCCCCAGTGCGATATACTCAGCTTCTGCAGTTGAGAGTGAGACACAGTTTTGTTTTTTGCTATGCCAAGAAACCATGTTGTTCCCTAAGAAAAAACATCCTCCAGATGTACTCCGACGATCATCAATACTACCTGCCCAATCTGCATCGCAGAAACCAGCTAGATTTGTGTTTGTATCCTTTGTGTAATATAAGCCAAGATTTGAGGTTCCTTTTACGTATTTAATAATACGTTTCACAGCAGCAAGATGAGTTGTTCGTGGTGAGGCTTGATATCTAGCGCATACACCTACGCTGTAGCACAAATCGGGTCTGCTTGCGGTTAGGTATAGCAAACTCCCAATCATAGCTCGATATAGTTTCTCATCAACCTTATCACCTTCTTCATCTTTGGAAAGTTTACTCGTCGTACTCATAGGTGTTTTGGCTTCCTTTGAGGTTTGCATTTCAAATCTTCCGACCAAGTTTCTTGCATAGGTACTTTGAGATACAAAGATTCCATCATGAAGTTGTTTAATTTGCAGTCTAAGAAAGTAGTTCAATTCACCCACCATACTCATATCAAATTCATGTGTCATGTCGTGAACAAACCTATCCACAAGCTCATCTCTGGTTGCTCCAAATAGAATATCATCGACATATATTTGAACCACAAGTAATCCGATTTGCTCATTCTTGATAAAGAGTGTTTTATCGACACTTCCTCTCTTGAAATCCTTTTTGAGCAGAAATTGTGTAAGACGTTCATACCAGGCACGAGGAGCTTGTTTCAAACCATACAAGGCTCTCTTGAGCTTATAGACATGTTCTGGAAACTTAGAATCTTCAAAGCCCTTAGGTTGTGAGACATATACTTCCTCCTGAAGTAATCCATTTAAGAATGCACTCTTAACATCCATCTGATAAAGCTTGATATTAAGTTTGCAAGCGATCCCAAGGAGCAGACGAATTGATTCCAGTCGTGCTACAGGAGCAAATGTTTCGTCAAAATCTATCCCTTCGATTTGACAATATCCTTGAGCAACAAGCCTGGACTTATTTCTTACTACATTACCATCCTCATCTATTTTGTTTTTGAAAACCCATTTAGTTCCAACAATATTCACATCTTTAGGCTTAGGAACCAGTTCCCAGACATTATGACGCGCAAACTGATCTAGTTCTTCATGACATGCTTCTGTCCAAAACTCGTCGTTTAAGGCTTCCATCACATTTCGTGGCTCTGTTAAAGACACAAAGCATGCTAGTTTGACCATCTCTTTAAAGTTTAGCTGAATTCTTCGTGTTCTTCTACCATCATTTACATCCCCTATTATATCATCCACAGAGTGGTTGCGATGGACTTGGAGTTCTGAAGAAGAGTCTTGTTCGTGTTCAACCTCGATTTCATCTTTGGACACATCACTGGTTTGGAGAAGAGTATCATCAGTATCTTGTCGAATTTCCTCTAAGATTCTTCCATTGTTGTCGTCAAACACAACATTTATTGCTTCTTGAATCATTCTGGTTGACTTGTTGTACACTCTGAAAGCCATACTGTGAGTAGAATACCCCAAAAACATACCTTCTTCACTTCTAGAGTCGAACTTTCCCAAGTTATCCTTGTCGTTAAGGATGTAACAAACACACCCAAAGACATGTAGATGGCTCAAATTAGGCGTCTTCCCTCTCCATATTTCGTATGGTGTCGTTTTTGTGCCGGGTTTAACATAAACTCTATTGATGATATAACACGCAGTGCTTATAGCTTCAGCCCAGAACTTGGTTGGTACCTTATTATAGTGTATCATAGCTCGTGCCATCTCCTGGAGTGTGCGGTTTTTCCTTTCAACTATACCATTTTGCTGAGGAGTTCGGGGGGCTGAGAATTGATGCCTAATTCCTTGAGTGTTACAGAATCGTTCAAAAGCTTCATTTTGGAATTCACCACCATGATCACTTCTGATCTGTGTAATAGGTCCTTTTTCATTTGACAACTGTAAGGCAAGAATTCGAAAGCTTTCAAGTGTCTCAGATTTTTCTCTTAGGAATCTAACCCACGTAAATCTTGAGTAGTCATCGACGAGAACAAATATATATCTTTTTCCAGCAATGCTTTCAGTCTGTATTGGTCCCATTAAGTCCATATGCACTAACTCGAGAAGCCGTTTTGAAGCGATTTCCTTAACTTGTTTATGTTGAACCTTGATTTGTTTGCCTTGACAGCATGCTTTACACACAAATGTTATGTCATTATCCAGTTTAGGAACACCTCTTACCACATTGGCTTTGATGATTCTCTTCATGCCATTGACATTCATGTGTCCCAAACGCTTGTGCCAAAGATCAAGCAGAGACTCTTTAGCAGATAGACATTGATCAGAAATCTTCCACATATAGCAGTTATTTACTGATCTTTCACCTAACAAAGCAATTGTTCTATTCTCATCGACAGCTTGACATTCTGATTTAGAGAATGTTACTTTCAATCCTTCATCACAAAGCTGACTAATAGAGATCAAGTTAGCCTTTAATCCTTCCACATAGTAGACGTTGATTAGACCTGGATGATTGTCTTCACTAATCTTACCAACACCCTTAATTCTTCCTTTTCCACCATCACCGAAAGTGACATTTCCTGCACTCAACTCTGTATATGAGGATAAAATTTGTTGTTGTCCTGTCATGTGTCTAGAACATCCACTGTCAAAGTACCAGGATGTTTCTTGCTTGTGATGTTCTGAAGTCATGTAGGCCACGTTTCCAATCTTACTTACTTCTGTATCAACTTTAGTCCATGAAGACCTGGAAACTGACTCGTGACTTGTTTCTGTTTCTTGAAGTATTTGAGCAGAATTGCAGATAACATCAAACTCAGACTCACTATCATGATTATCCCTTCTGTGATAAAGATCAGATTTAGCTATCCAGAGGCTTCCAAAGTACTTCGGCTCAATGTAGCATCTACCATGTCTCCATGCTAGTTGTATGTTGTTGATTCTTGCAAAGCAGTATTCAGCACGATGTCCCAACTTTCCACATGAATAACAACCTCCTCTGAACCTTTGCCCTTTGTATATTGTTTTCTTAAGAGGTTTGTTTTCAGTGACATTTGTTGGTGCAACCGTATTTTTCTCCTTCATATGTCCTGTCGTAGGAGAAATTTGAGCTTTGACAAAAACAATCCCAGTGCTGCTTTCGTTTGTGATGCCCTCAACTCCTTTTTCTTTGTAACCAAGACCCAGTTGACTTTTGGAGGTTGTCCCATAGACAAAAGTGAATCTAAGTCCTTCGTACCTTTGCTTAGCATTTTGATTTTCTTATTGTTGTCACTCAAGCTGTGTTCTAGACTTCTATTTTCTCTTCTTCTTCTGAGAGCAATCCAACTAGTCGTTAACTTTCTCCTCAAGTTCATTTAACTTAGTAACATCAGACTTCACAAGTTTGTCTTCACATGCTTTCTCGGATTCTTCTGATATAGTTGCTTTAGTAGTATTTCCAATGGGTTTTTCCATCTCCAGAATATTAACCTTTGCTTCAAGCAGTGCTTTACTCTTAAGTAGCACTAGATTTTCATTACTTATCTTCACCCAATTATCGTACAGCTTACGATACTCAACTTTAGGGTCAATTTCATCGTCATCCTCTGACTCAGAATCTTTTATGTCAGGAGAAGACTCTTTTTCACTTACTAAGGCTACTAGATTTAGCATAGTATCATCACTCCTTCCTCCTCCGAGTCTGTATCACTAAAGCTGATAAGAGATTTATCATTTTTCTTCAATATATTGGGACACTCAGATCTTATGTGACCATATCCTTTGCATTCATTGCACTTGAGCTCCTTACGTTTTGCAACGGACAATCTGATTTGTAATGACCATATCCTTCACATTCGTGGCATTGAACCTCACGTCTTCTGTTAGAAGATCCTGCATCTCCTCTGTTATTATTGAAGTTCCCTTTTTCCTTGTCTCGTCTCCAATCCTGTCCTAGAATCGTTCCTTGATAGAATAAGTCTATTTTGTCCCTTGCTCAATACCGTTTCAGAGCCTTTTTGAGTTCGAGCTAATAAACTGATACTACTTCCACCTTCTGATTGAAAAACTCACTTGAATTGGCCCTTGCAATTTTTCGCTTTCTTTATCTGCTGTAACGCAATACTTTTGCGAGTTTTTAGGCTTTGCACAGATGATTCCATCTCTTCAGCTTTGGAGGATTCCACTAATTGAGAAAACTTCATCTCAT
>CAJHQQ010004799.1:0-23515 GCA_905132885.1 Moricandia moricandioides | reverse complement strand
CACTCCTTATAAATCTTAACAGCTTCCTCTCGCGAGGCAGACGTACCAGTTTTCAGTAAAACGAGCATAAGTTTAGATCTAATTGTCAATTGAAAGCAAAATCAAAGCTCTATCTTGTCTCCATCCGTCGCTAAACTTCTGACGCATCTACGCAGCTCTGTATCTCAAAAAAGCTCAAGAATCTCTAAGGTTCTCCAAAAACGTACCTAAACTTGAAAACATTCTAAAACATATTCCAAACACATATAATAGACTCTAAAAAGGACTAGGAGTCCTGAAGAAGCTACGAGATTGATTAAGAATCTGACATCCAATAGCAGTACCAAGAACACAAAATTTGAGAGGACAAATTCAACTCTAGATTTGAGCAAGGAGCAGATTGAAAAGGTCAAGGCAAAACTGGATAGTGTTCAAAAATTTCTCAAGAAGAAGGTTACTTTTTCAGAATTAGAAACAATAAAGTTTGCAGATGATGAGACTGAAGAAAAGGACGTGAACTACATTGGTGGGAATGGTTTCCAAAGATAAGGGAATCCATTCCCAGCGGATTACAACATGAACTCCTATGGGAGTGGTCAGAAGAGTAACTTTAATCAGGGTTCAGAGCAGAAGTCCTTCAACAACAACATGACTTATGGATCTTCTTACTACCAGAATCTTTCTCCAAAGGCTTAGGAAAGCAAGATCGAAGCAATGGTTGACAGAGTTTTAGAGGGACAACAGAATATGACTATGGATTTCAATGGAAAGATAGATGGTTTGTACCTCAACCTCAATACCAAGTTTGAAAACCTCAACACCCATGTAAAGAAGTTGGATAATCAAGTGATCCAAACAAGTGAAACCATTAGGAGGCATGAGAACCTGATTAAGGAGAAAATAGAGGCTGGACAGAAGCACCACGTCAATGCATTGATTGATGATGATTTTTGGCAAGAAGTTAAGAGAGAAAAGCTCCAAGAAGGAGATTTTCATGAGAAAGTTCTATGTCATTTGGCAGTTCCCATTGGTGTCGATCGACACCAAGCTATGAGCATCGATCGACAACGATTCCTACAGTATCTGTTGCTTCATGTGAATCGACTAACGTCGATCGACACAGAGATGAGAGCACCGACACACAGAGAGATAGCGGTATCGATCGACAATGCGACGTGAGCATTGATCGACATATGAGAAAACCAGTTCGACTGCCGAGCATCAATACGAGTTTGATTGTGCGTCCAACCATGATGGTTTTAGGACAGAATACAGACACGTCTGAAGCTATGGATCTTGATAGAGAAGATGAGAGACACTCCAAGAGGAAGCAAAAGATCCCCAAACATCAACGGAGAGAAGCCAATGAAAAAGAGATGGATAGCTTTACTAACAAAGTTTTCAAAATTCCTTTAAATATACCTTTTAATGAAGCTTATTATACTCACAGATTGTGGATATTTTTCAGGGAAACAAGGGAGGCAAATGATGATATAAAGATCATGTTTAATCGTCTCAAAGAGAAGATGAAGCAGAGGACTTGTCCGAGGAAGAAAATTGATCCTGGGAAGTTCGTGATTCCATGCTTCATCAAGGGAAACGAATACCCCGATTCCCTCTGTGATACTGGATCATCAGTGAGCATTCTGCCAAGGACTATGATAGAGGAGCTGAACCTGAAAGTGGAACCCTCCAATGATTCTTTCACATTTGTAGACTGCTCAAAAATGAACTCAGGAGGGATGGTAATAGAAGTTCCAGTGCAGATTAACAACACCCTTGTCCCAGTAGACTTCCATGTGATGGATATTATGATAGATTGGAACTCTTCACTACTACTTGAGAGAGCATTCATGGCCACTGTGGGAGTTATATGCAATATGAAGTTAAACATGTTGTATCTATCTCTAATTGATCAAAAAATTTTCATGAGCCAGTTAGGAATAAGAGCAAAGCTACTCTGATTGAATTGTGTAGTGATGCAAAGCTTGTGGCCACATTTTTCTGCGACTATGAGTTCAATGAGGAATCGCAAGATGGGGCATCGATCGATACCCAGCCCAGACAATCGATCGACGCGTTTGCAGTTCAACAATTGGTCGACACCCACCCTTTGTTATTGATCGATAGTCCGACTCCAGAACCGATCAACACCTACCATGCAGATTTTGAATACAACCCAACCTACCTCGAGTACCACAAAGATTACAGAGAAGAAGATATAATCGAGTACTGTGGTATTGCTATGGAAGAGGCTGGTGTTTTTTATGTTCCTCATCGAATCGGGAAATTGACATCGATCGACGGTAACCTTACTCCATCGATCGATACTGATATTAAAGCAGAGTCTGAACTAGATTCAGCAGCAGAACGTGTGAAGGAATATGGTTATCTACAACCAGATGAGTTCAGTATTATGAGAGATCCAGATTGTCATGCAAGAGCTATGGATGGCAAAATTCTACATGTCACGACGGAAGATGTGGTAGATATACTTGCGATGGCTAATGGAGCTGGAAACCTTTTCGGCCAACAGTTTGATCATCGAGCATTAATTGACGGTCACCATACACCATTGATCGACACACATCAGGCATACCAAGGATACGATGAAGCTTACAAAGAATATGATGCAGATTACAGAGAGGAAGAGCTGATTGAGTATCGCGGCCTAGCATTGGAAGAAGTTGGCTTGGTAATGAACGCGGAAGTGATAATCGAGCATCGATCGACGGCATCTTCTGGCCATCGAACAACATCAGATGCAAACCAGAACAAGAACATAGAGAGGAAGATACATATATTGGTTATCTTAGACCGGATGAGTTTTGAATTTTTAGACACCTAGAAGGACGTGCACGGGCTCTTTATGGGAGAATTATACATATATCTAAGGAGGATGTAGCAGATGTCCTTGTTATGTCTAATGGATCAGGAAAATTATTTTGACAACAACAACAGCCATCGATCGACGCACAGGTACCAGCGTCGATCGACGCACAGGTACCAGCGTCGATCGACGCACAGGTACCAGCGTCGATTGACATTGAGGAGCATAAGAACAAGCCGATCCATAATGAAATGTCCTATATCGATCGACGACATACAGCGTGCATCGATCGACACCACCATTCCAGGGGTACCCCGGTTTTGTACTTCTAATGCATGTGGTTTAGAAAGTCCACGATCGATTGATCGGATCAACCCACTATCGATCGACGGTCGTATAGAACATAGAAAGAGAGCTTATGATGCTGATGGCATAAGAATTTTCCATTGGGAAAAGAAAGATGAGTATGGCATCTACAGAGATGAGAATGGTAATGCACGAGCTCTAGAAGGAAGAGTCGTAAATGTGCAAGAAGAAGACATCATAGTAGTTCTAGAGAGAGTTACTATGTTTGAGCAAATTTACATATGTTTACTAGAACATGAAGCAAAGATCGTTATGTCTATGAAGAAACAAAATATATACAGCAGAGCAGAGATTGATGATATTGTGCATGGGATCTACAAAGCTCAAGAGATGTCACTTGATGATCTTTACAAGATGCTTGATGAAGTCTATTATCCTATAGACAAGTGCCTCACCGGTTTGACTACACGCATGGATGAGATGAAGCAAGATTTGGATACTGTTCAAAGATAGCATGTGATTGGAGCAGATTGACTGACATCGATTGACGGTAGCATCAAGACATCGATCGATACTAAGATACACAGACAGAAATCCGCAGCAGAAAAACAATTAGAAGACAAGTTCGATGAGATTGCTTTTTCTCAGAGCTTGATGAAGGAAGATATTTCTCAGTT
The DNA here is from genome assembly GCA_905132885.1 of Moricandia moricandioides. Taxonomy (NCBI): domain Eukaryota; kingdom Viridiplantae; phylum Streptophyta; class Magnoliopsida; order Brassicales; family Brassicaceae; genus Moricandia; species Moricandia moricandioides. The sequence continues at coordinate 19,723 of CAJHQQ010004799.1, read as the reverse complement.
TTGGAGGATATATCAGAGATTACAGCTGCCAAACTTGGAATGCTACATCGCAATATTGAGAATCTACAAAGGAGATTGCATTCAGAGGAGGTTGCTAAGAAAATTATAAAGATGAGAAAGCTAGAGGAGATGGGGCAATGAGAAGCTTCATTGGTACATGGTTTCAGAAGAGCAAAGAAGATGTAGACACTTGTTTTTCAAGTGTTGAACCACCTCCATACTAGTTAGAAATTTCAAAATGTCGAGCTTAAGACTATAACCAAGCGCTTAATGGGAGGCAACTCACTGTTTAGTAAGTTCTTATTTTGTTTTTACTTATACGACTATTTATTTCGAGTTTTACTTTGTTTTTGCTGACTGTTTGAGTCTACCATCGATCGACACCATAGAGGCATCATCACTCGACAATGGATCACGACCATCGATCGACCACACCCGCCTACCACCGGTTGACACTCTTACAGAGAGAGGTATTGAGTTTTCTACTTAAACTTATACTTATGATTTGATTTTTCCTAACCAATCCGGGGCGGATTACACTGGGTAGTGTAATTTAAGTCTGTGGGAGGTTCGGTAATGCTATTTAATTGTTTTTGAGTTTTTTTTTATATATTTATATAAGTTTTTCAAAGTTTTATTGATTCAAGACGGAGATTATGATCAGGAATTTATTATATTTAACTAACCACACTTTAGCACAAGAAGGTTGTTTGCAGAGATTACTAGAGATACCCAAGTGGATCATCCTGCCATTATATCACACTTTCTTAGAAAGTTTGAAGGAACCGAAGCTGATTTCCAACACTAATCCTGACATTATTTGCTTGCTTTGGGGCTTGGTATACACTGGATCGGATTCCTTCTGCAAGTCTGAAAGGAAAAATTTTTGTGTGCTTCTGATTCCCCTCTCTCTCCACTTTAGATTTAAAAAAGGAGTTGAACAGGATATGGTGGCTACAACCAGTAAAGCTTGATTCATATGATTCTAGGAAGAGATAAATGTCAAAAAGAAGTGAATAGGATCTGGTGGCAAAACCATTAAGGCTTGATTCATGGAAGCCTGTCCAAATATCTCAATCAATTAAAAAAATAAAATGATACCCTCAAGAGAAGGGACATTGACTGAGAGAAGTGAGAAGAGAGAGAGGAAAGGGATAAGAGAAGACTACTTGTCTACTCAGATACGTGCAGGGGTTAGAGTCCATGTGTTGTTTGATCGATACTCCCAAACTAAAGCATACACATTTATTCTATGCAAAGAAATGAAATCAGTAATGGGGTGAGTCAAGCTAGTATTTGCTAAGTTGTTGGTAGAATTGATTTCGTTGCTATACTAGGATAGGGTATATAAAGTTTCTCTGTGATTGACTTGATAGGATGTGGTTGCAACAAAGTAAGGTGATAGTTATACTTAGACATTATGTGAGTCTCCGCTTTTCAAAACCTCTTTCATAGGCTTTGTTTGCTTGAGGACAAACAAAAGGTTAAGTATGGAGGAGTAGATATAGCCTATTTCTTACCAGTTTTAGGCCATGTCATAGGTTCTATTTAGGGTCACTTATGTGTGTCTAGACTATGTTTTAGAGTCTTTACAGGTCCATGTACATTTTGGAGATATATGGAGATACTTAGAGCTTTTGGAGCATTTAGAAGAGAAGGATCCGTAGCTGATCATTTAGAGAGTTGAAGTACAAGACGATCATCGATCGACAACACTACCTTGGCGTTAACCGATGTTACAAGACCAAGGTCAATCGATGTTGCATATTTGCCATCGATCGACGGCCAAATCACAGACAACCAATTTCAAGCCCAAGTTAGAGAAAAATGATGAAGATGCCCTCGACGAGTTTTGACCTAAATCTTAGGGTTTTATATTTATGTTTTATGTACACACAGAAAGAGGGGGCTCTGGAGAGAGAGAGAGAGAGAGAGACAGAGAGAGAGAGAGAGAGAGAGAGAGAGAGAGAGAGAGAGAGAGAGAGAGAGAGAGAGAGAGCTCTCGAGAGTTTAGTTTTCTATTATAGTTTTAGGGTTTTTTGGGGGAGAAGATTCATAAATCCTTAGGGAGATTTGTATTGGAACCCGAGTATTTTATCTATGCTTTATATTCAGACTATTGTTCTTTCTCTGATTATGTCTGAGTAGTCATCAACTAGATTTAGGGTTGAAAGATAGCAATCATGGATTAGCCAAAAAGTAGGATTGCTAGGTTAGGTTAATATCCATCAATTGAGTTGTTCTTCATGTTTGCATTCTAGAGTAGCTAACTAGGATCTCGAAAGTAGGACATGAACGACTACGAGAGTAGGTTCTGTGCCATAATAGACTCCCTTGAAATAGGTTGTTAGGCACATGCCAGAGCTGGTCTAATTAGCTTGGTGAACTTATGAAATCTCGTTCACACTTCCTTCTGATTTCACCGTCGACCGACATCAGGCCTTAGCCGTTGATCGATGGTCTTTCCTTTTGCTCGCATACGAGAATTGGAGTTAAAAGGGTCAGAATAGTTAATATTTGAGTTCTAGAATATTTACATTTCCGTGCTTTCTATTCACTATAATCCATTAAGCTTGAAACCCTAGATCTAGCATATTTACATTTACATCTAGTTAGTTTAGTAGCATATTTTCATATTTACATTAAAGCATTATCATCATATTTCCATATTGCATCTATACCTCTTGATAAGGAATATTTCCTTAACTGATTTTTTACTACTAATATATATATCTACCTAGCTTAGTTTTTAGAAATAAGAAATCTATTGTGTGTCATTTCTCTTTGTGGATTTGATCCCTAAGTAATACATCTGATCTCTCTTGGCAAGAGTATTATTTGTGTGTTAAGATTATGGTTAATTGTTTAGGATATTCATACCCTGCTAGAACAATAAACACACCCATGTCACTCCACTTTTCTTTCTGCTAAATGATTATGAAGCAGGCACTCTATTTTGAACCACCTGCTCTCTCAGCTGATTGATTGTAGTGGAGCATGAATGACTGAGAGACTGTGTCGATCCTTTCCTCTCTGGCCCTTTTGCACTTTTCTGCACATGTGACACTGAAAAACAGAATGCATGAAGGTGGAATAAAGACTTAGGGTTCAAGGTGGGAGCTAGATAAAGATGAGCAAGACACTCAGGATCAGCAAGATAGGCAAAAAGAATAAGAAGTCATGAGTATATTCTTGTTTCCCTTATCTAATGCCCCTTACAGTCAAGATTAGGTTAAAGTTAAGTGGAGTTAAGTATTTCCAATTTAACCTCGACAAGCCAAAATTTTCTAGAGAAAAATGAGATCCAAAGTCAGCGTGTTTCAGATCTGTGTGTGTATCCTTCTTCTACTGCTAAAGTCACTAAATAAGACAGCTAAAAGCAAAAGGGTGGTTAATCACAGAATAAGTCCTCATTCCAAATAAGTTTTGACCCAATAAAAGACTCAAACTAACTCAAAAAGAAAAAAAAAAGAAATAAGTGAGTTAGTATATGACAAAGACCCTCCCCAAGACTTACTTCACACCATCCCTGGTGTGAAAATAAATCAGAGAGAATATGTAAACAAAAATAGATAGTTTTTTTTCTGGTAAAGATTCTTACCCGAGTGGAGTGGGCGCTCAACAAAAGTTCCGGATTCTCCATCGTAAGATCTCCGCTTGGAGCAGCCGCTCCTTTTGGAGGGATGGGTGCTCTGTTTCTGAATACCATAATTTTTGAAGTATCTCGGGTTTTTCTAACTTTTGACATGAGACTCAATAAACTAAAACTAAAAATAAGCAAAAAAAAATCCTAATGATAGTTACACTTACCGGTGGATTGCCTCCCAACAAGCGCATGACTTAAGGCACTAACTTGAGTTTGTGATAGGGCTTAGTGGGTTGAGCATAAGGGTTTGTTCCAAAGCAAGCTCAACAATCAGACATTTTCAACTTCGAAACTCTGCTCAACAACCCTTCTACAGCAGCTTCACCTTTCTCCTGTAACTCATGTGTGAGAATAGTTCTAACTTTCTAGAAAGATTTAGAGGTACCTTTGCACTTTACCACATACTCAATGAATATCTCATCACCCAAAGAGGTATGAAAGTCATTGTAGGATCACCCTTGATCCTTTTCTTCTGGACTTTTTCACTCACCTTTGCCTTCCCTGTGAGTTTCTTGGTATCAGTGCAGGATATCCATCCATGACTTCTTTGATCTCACTTTTATCACCAATCTCCTTCTTTGGAATAACTTTCAGCTTATCTTCACCAGCCACTGATGTGGGAACCGAAATTCGCACTGTCAATTTCCGATGAAAATAGGAAAGCTAAGTAAACCTAACTTTCCCAGAGGTTCCAGATATCTGCTAACCACACGCCAAGCAATCAGCCAATGAGAACAAACGAAATTATTATGAATTAACAAAAAAGAGAGCAAAGAAGATCTTATTCCTAATCTGTGATTTGAGCGTTACAACAGGTAAAACCTAAGCGGTAAGAGCCGTCGGCGAGTTCTAAGTTCTAACCTTGTAAGATTTGATTAACCTAGTTGAGTTGCAGCTCGATAACAGAAAAACGGAAATATGCCTAAATTGCCCTAAGTGCTATGTTTGCTCTGAGTAAAGAATTGCATGTCCCTGCACCTTCATCCTTGACATCCTTATATACTCTTCCTAGAGGCGGTTTACTCTTTCCTTTGCTGCCATTGGTCGCGTTTATCGCTGTCTCAGAATATTCCATTTCCCTTCGATCTTCGTGTTTATCTTTGGAAAGTTCACATTTATCTTCCGAACTTGACATTTATCTTTTCCTACAATATAAAAGAAGACCGTCATAAGGATTGAGCTCAATTTTGCATAAACCAATGAGTGGGATTTTAGCCGCGTTTTAGGCCCTCTTGGGTCATTTTTTGACTTAGGTGTTTTTACGATTTATCAATAGAGCGCTCCCGAAACGACGTCGATTTTGAAGAAAGTTCGAATTTCTCATATAGTGGATGCAGCTTAGGTGTTTAGTTGACCGTTGCCGTTTTATACGATTAATTTAAACCTTATACGAGAAAACAAGTTCTTACAATTTTTAAATCGTAAAGTTCCAATGGTAAATCCGATCGAAATGAAACTAGAGAAATTTCCACCTGGGAAGAGACTATGAGGACAAGATGAAAATGGATTGATTGTTCCGACTCACCGAACGGGCGAGTTGGATTGCTTGGTCGGTCCAACTCGCCCGTTCGGCGAGTTGGATGGGTCTAACTCGCTGAACGGGAGAGCTGGATGCCATGGTCGATCCAAATTGCCGAACAGGAAAATTGGACGGCTTGGTCGGTCCAACTCGCCGAACGGACAAGCTGGACGGCTTGGTTGGTCCAACTCGCCGAACGGGCGAGCTGGATGGCTTGCTCTGTCAAACTCGCCAAATTGGCGAGCTGGACGGCTTGCTCTGTCCAACTCGTCGAACGGGCAAGTTGACCGATCGAGCCTTATAGTAGTTTTGTTGTTTTGATGCTCGGGGTCCGTTTGTTCAAGACATAGAGCAACCTTTCTCGAGGAATTACCGTATGAATATTTTTCTGAATTCGTACGAAACTTGATTTTTTGGTTCTTGCGTTCTTCTTTTCTTTAGAATATTATCTCCTCTTTTCTAAAGAGGACATTTTCAGGAAGCTTAAGGCGCTGATTCTGTCGTAGCCGATTTTGACCCCAACAGTTAGCCCCCAGCTCTCTAGAATCATGATGTTCTTGCGAGCGGTTAGACGTGTCCGGTAAGTTAGGCGGAATTCAATGTCAGAGGTGAATAGTGAATTTTCTAGCAAATAAGTATGTGGAGTAAGTTTTCAAATTCTTTACTTGCTCATTTCCATCAATTCTTTTCTAAGGTAGAAAGATTATTTCCTTTCTTCTTTCCTCTTTGTATACTTTGTCTCTTTTTTATTTTTAAATCATGTCTTCAAGAGGAAAAGCTTCTACCAGGTCCCATCCTGATCGTTCTGTTCCCGGTAGCTCTAGCTCGCAACACAGCGACATTGCGCCCAAGGTGGAGTTCACGGCACACTCGGTCGATCCCGAAGAGGCCGATGCGTACTGGGCCGCTAGGGGCAAAGTTAAACCTCCTAGGACCGGGACATGGGCTCCTCCTCCGTTTCACACCAACCCTGTTGCTGGTTGACCGAGCTAGAGCTGTCCTAATGGAATCTCTTCCATTTAGAGCATCTGCGGAGTTCCAGAGTCAGTAGAGTTTATTTTTACCAGAGCTGGGGAAGTCGCTGGGTCTCCACTCAAAGGCTACTTCACGTGCTATGAGGCGTATTTGATGGAGTGCCACTTATGGTTTCCCATCCCGAAAGTTATCACGCGGTTGTTCAACCGATTCAAGTTGTTGATCAGTCAGGTCAACTTGTACGGTTTGCAGCACATCGTTGGGATTTTGGTGCTGAGTTACGAGCGGGGAATGACCCTCGACGTTGATCACCTTGAAGCCACGTTGATGCCCCGGGGGAAATTGGCTACAGGTCAGCTGAGGCCTCGACTAGGTATAGCGATCATAACGTGGTTCGTGTCGAACTACCACGACTGGAAGGAGCATTTCTTCTTTGTCCGTGTCAACAACGAATCCGTGGAGGATAGTTGCATTCCCCTTTTCAGGACTAGATGGGGCCGGAGAGGTATTCTCGATTGGGTACCCGCCAGCCTTGCTTTTGATGGCGTTCGATCTTATATGTTTATTTTTTGTTTCGCAGAGACTAACCCTGTCGCTCCCACTCCGAAGGGTTTACGTAGCACCAGGGACCTACTCCGTGGCCGTCCTTTCTTTTGAGAATCATTCACTCTGAAGCGGGTTCGTCGTGCTGTGCCTCTGCACCGTTCCCGGTTTCAACCAGATTTACCAGTTGAGGAAAGGGCGGACTCGAGCATGGATGGGTTCATTCCGTATGAAGCTCAGGAAAGGAAGGAAAGTTGAGGTCTCGCAAGAGAAACATCTTTTTGTCGACGATGATGTGGTCGTCGGGCAATGTTCTCCTGACAACATATATGAGATTATCTTAACAGTCACGCGGGTGGAAGTTTTGGCGACCGGATTGATCTTGACGAGCAGTTCGACTTAGAATTTCTTCCTACCGAGGATGGGTCCAGCGAGGTGCTGGAGTTTACCAAGGAGTCGAGGATGGTCAATGGGCTAAGTTTCTGTCCTTGAACACATTTTTTTGTGAGGTCGAACCTTTCTTGATTTCGAGAGTCTTTGCAGGGCCTCCTCATGTTGAACCGAGCCCTTGATGCGAGCAGACAGGAGGCTCGCGTGGCTCAATTGAGGCCGAGATGGCTGATAAGGAGATTGCCCGTCTGAAAGGTGAATTGGAGAATTCCCGTCATCGTGAGAGACAATTGGTTAAGACGGAGGTTCGTCGAGCCTATAGGCGAGGAAGAGAAAGACGACAGAAGTGATGAGGAACCGTCGTGACAGGTTGTCGAGCTAGTTTGGGAAACTTAAGGGTAGTTATAGGGCTCTTGGTGATCATTGCGATTGACGTGGTACCGTGGGCGGACTACCTTACGCAAGTCCCTGACTATTCATTCGATGTCGAGTATGCAAGGCAAAAATGGGCGTATGACGACGCCAATGGGGACTTTGAGATTCCTCAAATTGAGGAGAGGATTTAGGGGAAATGGGATCCGATTCCTGTTTCTCCCGTCACAGGTGTAAACCGAGACGGGAGCTTCTGATGAGACGGGAGAAGTGAATCAGCCGATGGCCCCCCTAGATGTGAACGACTACTCGATTAGGAGGTCGATGACTAGGTACGTTGATCTCGGCGATTGATCTTAGGGTTGTCGGACCTATTAGGAAGGTATTCCCTTGTAATATATCTCTATTGTGTGGCCGTGTATAGTGGGACTAGCCATGTCTGGCTTCTAATCCCTGCTGTTTATCGGTTTTTGTATAAATCATTCTTTTTGTTTAAAAAAAGAGTTTCAAGAATGTTTGAGTTTTTGTTAATTGTAGAGGGAAGGATTCGAGTTGTCGTGTCGCTTCTTACCCTTTTTTACGGATTGTCCTATTCGTTGTTCATCCGAGAATGTTTGAGCAGTTCTCAAAGTTTTCGAGAGTGTTCAGATGCGGACGAAGAGACATTCTTTCAGGATCTCGTATCTATTTGATATCATTCCTTGAGACATTAGAGACCAGTGTGTTGGGTTTAGGGTAAGACCTAGGTAAACTTTCGGTTTGAGGCTTTGCAATGACTAATCGGGTTTCGTTTTGCCTGTTGCGATTTTAACCTGAATGCGTTCTGATTTAAAGTCCGTGATAGGTTCTCGGCTAATACGACTTGTCTGGACGGAGTCGAGTATCTCTCCGGAGATAATTTTTAAGTCGTCCAGAAGTGCTGACCAAAATTTCAGATTTCTTTTATAGCGCGCTATTTATCCTAGTCGGATGTAGGAGAATCTATCCCTTAGGATGGATCTAGATGGGTTTGTTTAGGACGGCTAAAGTGCTCGGCAGGGCCAATCGACAAGCTTTCGTAATTTATAGTCATGGATGAACTGGGAGCGTGTTCTCGAAGATCTAGGCGACATCTCAATTATTTTTTCGACAACATAGTTTCTGTTAGTAACTTTCTTAAGTATGTGAGATCGGGGTCTCGTGTTTTGGTCGGGAGTCAGATTCAACAATGCGACCGAGATATGTTCGTGAAGGAGTTTAATGGTCGGTGGAATCTGTTGATCCCGGCCATGCCTTAGTTGACATGACAAAGTTTTTTTTGCTTATTAGGTTAGTGTGGAGTTGATCCGTTTTGAGGCAGGACGATTTTTTGCGAGTTTCTGTTTTCGGATTTGTACGATGATCGTTTTGCTCGCATGCAGATGTTTTCTGAAAGTATCACGAGATGTTTTTCGTGCTAAGAGAAATTTTGCGAGATTTTAATGAAGTCTTTATTGCCGATTTTTTTTTTCAAAAATATTGAGTAGAAGGCGAATATTTAGAATGAGGGAATATACAATTATTCGTATATGTACCCACTCCCCCCTTCTTTTGGAGAGGGGGATAGCTGAACTCGTCTTTTGGCAAGCTGCCTACGTACCCCTTTCGGGGATCAAGCCATCTCGTAGTTTTGTTTTTTTTGTGTTTGTGTCGATCGTGTCAATCGCGGGATCAACGTCTTCTGCTGGGTTTGTCTTCTCTGGTTGGATCGAAGCGTTGGGCTCTGGAACTTGTTTGTTCTTTGGCTGTTGCTTGAGTTGATGACTCTAGGTCATCTTCTTCTGAAGCGTTTCTGGTTGGTGACTGAGCTAGCCTCGCTCGTTTGGGCTTCACCATTGCGGTGGTCGTGATTTGCTTCACCATTGCGGTGGACGTTCTTGTCGTTGCGAGGGTTTTTATTTTTTGGTTTCTGATCCGTACCTGGATCCTTTTAAGAAGTCTTGTCGTTTTATACTCTCGCGATAAGACCTTCGTCTCCTTTTTGATGATTATGTAGTTTGTGGCCTTGTGGAGCGCATCCTAGATCGCACGCAGTTTTTCCAAAGTTATCCACTTCTTGAACTTCGAATTTTACCAGAGCGTTCTTCGGAGCGCGTCTATGGCCACTTTGTCGCTAATTCTGCTGACTTTTGCCATAACAGTCTTGAACCATTTTATGAAGTCGCGGAGAGATTCGCCCTCTCCCTGGTATAGGCTCCAAAGGTCGATATCGGAGGTTTCTCGATCCATGAACATACAGTACTGCTTGAAAAACTCCAAAGCGAGCTGGGGGAAGCTTCCCATTGAATTTTGCCTTAGGCGAGAGAACCATTCGAGTTCTTCCCTCGAATATTTTCGACGAAGAGGCGGCATTCGCCGGCGTCTCTCTCGCTTTCTCTGAACTTGGCTCTCCCCATCAAGATATGGAATGTCTGCAAATGTGCCTTGGGGTCGATTGTACCGTCGTAAGGCGTCACCTTGATCTTTTCGGGATCCAAAACTCGAGTTTCAGTGATGTGAGTTGTAAAGGGCATTTTCCGAGCCTCTCCGAGTAATTGATCGATCTCTGGTGCGGGGCTAGTAGTGTGATGGATTTTAGATTTTACCGCTCTAACTTCTGCTACCGTTTTCATGAGACTATCGCGGATCTCAGAATCTTTGCTGACAGATTTCCGAGATTGTCGGCGTTTGCCTCGATTTCCCGAGTTTGCTTCTCGGCTAGTTCTTCCTGTTCGCCCCAGAAGATGGCTTCTCCTTCATCAGCCACGGGATTTTCGAACTGGGATTCTTCAGGGGCTGTGCGGTTCCTCGTACGACGTGGATGCACGTCCACGCCTTCGTCCGTGGGTTAGGACTGACTGCTGGAATCCACCTCGACGGGCTTGATTACACTTTCTTCTTTTTCTTCCTCAATGGGGGGAAGATCCACCGGATATTTCCGTGCTGGCGCAGAAGTGGTTTCGTTGGGATTTTGTCAAGACGGTTTTCCCTGTGCGTTCCCGGATCGACCCAAGGGAATTGTGAAATCGAGTCTTCTCCCGCAGATTCTTGTTGTTCCACGCGGAAGACGGCCCTGGTTCTTGCTATTAGGGATTCAACCTTCTGAGCGAGATAACTAATGACGTTGTCTTGTTCTGTTAACTTCTTTTCGATAGTCGAGAACATCTTCTTAACCTCCTCGAATGCTGTGGTGTTTGCATCGGCGTTAACCGCAGTGACGTTCATCGCTGGAATGTTTTCAACGTTGCCGTCAACGTTTTTTCGTCGTGAGTTTGTTGGTTGTTGAGATCTTGAGCTGACATGTTTGATTGAGCGATGGTGGCTGAGAGTTAGATAGATCCATACCCCCCTCATTCTAGCGCCAAACTGTGGGAACCGAAATTCGCACGGTCGATTTCTGATGAAATAGGAAAGCTAAGTACACCTAAATTTCCCAGAGGTCCCAGATATCTGCTAAACCACAAGCCAATCAATCACACAGTGAGAACAAACAAAATTATTATGAATCAATAAAACAAAAAGAGAGCAAAGAAGATCTTATTCCGAATATGTGATTTGAGCGTTACAACAGGTAAAGCCTACGCGGTAAGAGCCGTCGGCGAGTTTCTAGTTCTAACCTTGTAAGACTTGATTAACCTAGTTGAGTCGCAGCTCGATAACAGAAAAATAGAAATATGCTTAAATTTCCCTAAGTGCTATGTTTTCTCTGAGTAAAAAATAGTGTGTCCCTGCACCTTCATCCTTTACATCCTTATATACTCCTCCAACAGACGGTTTTCTCTTTCCTTTTCTGCCCTCGGTTGAGTTTATCGCTTTCTGAGAATATTCCATTTCCCTCCGATCTTCGTGTTTATCTTCAAAAACTTCACATTTATCTTCCAAACTTGACATTTATCTTTTCCTGCAATATAAAAGACAAACCGTCATAAGAACTGGGCTTGATTTTGCAATAAATCATGAGTGGGCTTTTAGCCACGTTTTAGGTCCTCTTGTGCCGTTTTTTGACTTAGGCGTTTTTAAGGTTTATCGAAAGAGCGCTCCCGAAATGACGTCGATTTCAGAGGAAGTTTGAATTTCTCGTATAGTTGATGCAACTTAAGGTGTTTAGTTGACCGTTGCCATTTTATACGATTAATTCGAACATTATACGAGAAAACAAGTTCTTATGATTTTTAAATCGTAAAGTTCAAATGGTAAATCCGATCGAAGTAAAACCAGATCAAGTTCCACCCGGGAAAAGAATACGAGGGAAAGATGAAAATGGATTGATTGATCCGACTCGCTGAACGGGCGAGTTGGATTGCTTGGTGGTCCAACTCGCCAAACGGGCGAGCTGGATGGCATGGTCGATCCAACTCAACGAACGGGTGAATTAGATGGCTTGGTCGGTGTATCTCGCCGAACGGGCAAGCTGGACGGCTTGGTCGGTCCAACTCAACCGTTCGGTAAGCTGGACGGCTTGGTTAGTCCATCTCGCTGAGCAGGCGAGCTGGACGGCTTGGTTGGTCCAACTCGTCGAACGGGCGAGCTGGACGGCTTGCTCGGTCCAACTCGCCGAACTGGCGAGTTGACAGATCGAGCCTTATAGTAGTTTCGTTGTTTCGATGCTCGGGGCCCGTTTGTTCAAGACATTGAGCAACCTTTCTCGAGGACTTATCGTATGAATCCTTTTCCAAATTCGTACGAAACTCGATATTTGGGTTCTTCCATTCTTTTTCTTTTGAATATTATCTCCTCTTTTCTAAAGAGGACATTTTTTGGGAAGTTTCAGGTGTTGATTCCGTCATAACCGATTTTGACCCCAACAACTGAGGTGCAAGAAGCGTGTAGTGTGAGAGATCTGGTTGGGACAGCCTTGTAGAAAAACTTTTTGTTGATGTTGGAAAAGAAGACTCTCTTATTAGGCATATCAATAACTGCCCCCACTGTAGCCATAAATGGACTTCCAAAGATCAAAGGCAGTTCATAATCCTTGCTCATCTCAACAACTTGAAATTCGGTATGAAGAATACAGTTCCTTACTTGGACATGACGATTTTGAATGGTACCATAAGGAAATTATGTTGTAGAGATTTCAAAAGCAAGAGTCATCTGAGAAGGTTCGGCATCAACAGTACCTAACTCGTCTAGAATCGCCTTCGAGAAAAGATTCACACTAGATATGGAGTCACAAGGAGCTTTCTTAAATTCCACTCCAGCAATGGAACATGGAAAAACAAACTTTCCAGGGTCATCAACATTAGGCATACCTTCAGTGATGGTGTCAACGCTTCAGTAAAGAGTGCTTTAATTTCCGCTTGAGCCTCTCTACAATTTTTGGAGAACATGTGCGATGGATGAATCTCCCAAGCATGTTCAAGTGAGATCTTTTTAGGAAGTCTCCTCACCATCTTCCTAAATCGAGCCAGCTGCTCCGCGCTAATGGGATTTATCAAATGCATAGGTGGAACTAGGTAAAGGACCTTAGGAACATAGACCTGAACTGGTACAGTTTCAGCATGTTCCTTGGGGGCAGTTGTTCTACAGGTGGCAGGGTGCTCAGTTCTTTCTTTTGCGCCTAAAGCAGTCTCAGGAAACAGCTGCTCCGTTTCTCTTCTATTAGATTTTCCAGCCCAACTGAATCCTTGGGCTACAGGTACATAGATTTCTTTCTCACATCTCAACTCTATTGCATTACAGTGCTCAGTCCTAGGATTCATCACAGTTTTCCGAGGAAGAGTTCCTTGTTACCTCTTCTTAACAGTTTCAGCAAGCTGAATATATACTCTCTTCATATGGCTAATGCCAGCATCATACTTAGTGTTCAGCTCATTGAAAATGTTGTCCATCCTAGTATTGATCTCAGCAGTTGATTGATTCATTGCTTTCACCTGACCTTGCTAATTTTGGAGTAGCTGCTGCATAGAAGTACCAAATTTTACCCTCTTCTTGGGGGTTGCAGTATCTGGAGCGGGTTGGACGTTGCTGCTCAGCGGCTTCTGCTGGTTTGCAGGCTGGAATTGTTTCTTCACCTGGTTAAAAAAAATGTCTACCCCTCAAATCCCTATGGAAAACTCTTCTGAAATCCTTAGCCTTGAGCTTGGTTGTTCGGACCATTGACATAGTTAACTTCATGATGATCATAACCCTCAGAACCCTCTTCTACAACCTCATGAGAATGTTGTTCAGTTCCACTTTTTGTCTACAAAATAGACTGCTCGTTGATTTCTCTTCAGCAACAAATTAACTTTTGCAGTTAAATCTTCTCTCCACTTAGCCTAATATGAACTGACCAAAGAATGCAATTGCTTGGAAGAAAATGGATAGATGGGTGGAATGAAAGGTCACACAGAAGCTTGCGGAATGGACTTCTGATTTATCCTATAATGGCTTTCCATTTGGATATGAAACACCAAACATTCAGCCACGCCGATTGCTAAATACGACACACCGACAATCAAAGATGCTCGCAAGGGAACAAGAGAGTTTGCACTCGGTTTATAAGAAAGATCAAAGGTTTTTTATTCATAGAGTTCTTAGGCCTTTTATAAGAAAGGAAATGAAGAAAACAAAGCAAATAACTAAGGCCAAGAATTGACCAAAGAAAAACAAAAAACAAGACAAGACTTTGTGGAAAAACATGGTTTGGTCCAAGACTGACCCCTCCCCTAGCTCTTTCTCGGTCTATTAGAATTCTTGTGGCTCGGGTCGGGTGGTCCGGTCGAATGGGTCGTGACTTGGTTGGGTGAGCGGGTTGGATGTGTGGGTCGTCTGGGTGGTAACTTGATCAGGTGAGGAGTCGGGTGAATGGGTCGTACGGGTGGGTAACTTGATATGGTGAGCGGGTTGAGCGGGTAGGGTGAAATAGTCTGGTCGAGCGGGTCAACCATATTTTTGGTTGGCCCAAATTCTTCTAAGGCTAAAAACTTATCAAAACAGATTTGGCTTCTTTTCTCTTGTCTTCTTTCTGATTCATCTTCTTAACAAATGCCACAACCATTTCCTTAAGCCTTTTGGTCCTAGCTCCGGTCATTGGTCCATCCTTCTTGATCTGTTGTCCATCCGGTTCAAGTGCTAGTTCATCCATCTCCTTCTCCTCGGCCATGCTCGTATCATCCCCTCCTACTTGAAAAGGATTTGACCTCAAATCTGGAATATCTGCAACAAAAGCGACCAAGTCAGCAACACTAAAGGGTGAGCTTACCATGTACTTACCTTGGAGATCAATTTGGTAAGCATTGTTGTTGATGCGCTTTAGAACTTCAAAAGGTCCGTCCATCCATGGCATGAGCTTGGATTTTTTTTTTTTCATTGGGAAACTGTTCCTTCCTCAAATGGATCTAAACTAGGTCACCTTGTTCAGGGATGAGTTCCTTCCGGTTTTTGTTATCTTGCTTGTGATACTTCTTGGTTTTAAGTTCAATGTTCTTCTTCACCTGCTCATGCAATTTCGAAACAAACTCGGTCTTTTTCTTGTCATCAAGATTATTCTTTTCATGCAAAGGTAATGGCAACAGATCCAAAGGTGACAAGGGGCTAAAGCCATACATAATTTAAAAAGGAGAAAAAATTGTTGTCAACTGAAAAGAGTAGTTATAAGTAAATTCAGCATGAGGCAAACAGTCTTCCCAAGATTTTGAGTTTTTTTTTAAATAAAACGCAAGAGAGCAGACAAAGATCTACTACTTCAGTTTGCCCATTAGTTTACGGATGACAAGTGGTAGAAAACATGAGACTTAGAAACTTAGGGTCCCTATCATAAAAACTAGTTGAAGCTTCTGACTTCACTCACGTTCGTTGGGCTAGGCCACTCCCAGATTGCTTTAACCTTCTCTTCATCAACTCTTATGCCTGTAGCACCTACAACAAAACCCAAAAAACTAGGTTATCCGTTCCAAAAGTGCACTTTCTTAAGTTAGCATAAAGTTGTTCTTTTCTCAGCACTTCTAGGACAGGCCTAAGATATTCAACATTCTTATTCAAACTGTTGCTATATATTAAGATATCATCAAAATATACAACAAATAATCGTTCAATGTAAGATCTAAGCACATGATTCATCAACCGATCTAAGCACATGATTCATCAACCGCATGAAGGTACTAGGAGAATTAGTTAGCCAAAAGGGCATTACAAGCCACTCATACAATCGTAGCCTAGTTTTGAAAGCAGCCTTCCACTCATTACCTCTTTCATTTGAATTTGGTGATACCCACTTTTCAATTCAATTTTTGAGAAATATATGATCCAAAAAACTCATCAAGCATATCGTCAAGTCTAGAATAGGATGTCTGTACTTAACTATGATGTCGTTGATGGCCTTACAGTCGACACACATCCTCCAGCTTCCATATTTCTTTCGAACTAGCAAAACCGGTACCGCACAAGGACTCATGCTTTCTTGGATTAGTCCTTTCTCCACCAGCTCGCCCACCTTCCTTTCAAACTCCTTTTTCTTGAACGGATTGGTTATGTAAGCTGAACGGTTGGTAAGAGTGGTGCCTGGTACAAAATGCTATATGATGCTTGATTCCCATTAAAGGTGGTAGCTCCTTTGGATTGTCTTCTGGAAAAAACATCAGCATAACCTTGCAAAAGACTAGCTAGATCACTTGGAATCTCCAGTGTGGGGTTAAACAAACTCGTTAGTGAATTAATAGAAAAGAGGATCGACTAGAGAATAAAGTTTTCTTAACCTCACTTTGTTTTGGCAAAGAAATTGGCTGGCTTGATGGCCCTTTGTGGTTGGTTACTGGTTTGAGAGTTTTGGCCTTTCTCCTCACGTTTCTTAAGCCACACTTGTTCCTCATCAGATCTCTTGTGGTGTCATCAGAGCTAAAGTGATTGTCCTTCCCTTGATTGTCGAAGAAGTAATGGTTTGAGAATCCATTGTGGTTTACTTTGCGATCGTACTGCCAAGCCGTCCAGAAGGATGTGACCCGCATCCATTGGAACCACATCAACAAAATATTATCATGGTAATTTCCAATAGCAAGACTAACAAACACCTGCTTGCAAACTTGAGGTCTCCTTTATTGCTAAGCCATTAGAGTCGCTAAGGTTTGGGTGTTTGCTGGTTTTCAATCCCAGTTTCTGAACCATGGTCTCACTCGCAACATTTGTACAGCTGCCACCATCTATGTGAACTACATACCTTGGCTCTTCCCACCGGACAACTGAGGTTTGAAGAAAAGGTTTTCTCCTTTTCTCTTCCAGTCTCACGTCTATCTGCGATTGTAGACTCAAGGAATCATCCTAGCAACGAAAAGCTCTGCTTTATCCTGCGTTAACTCCTCACATGATCAGTATCCTCCTGAATTGGTACCTCTTCCTCCACTTCGGTGTTGCATATTCTCCAGTTATCCAAGAGCAAGTCATGGACTTTTTTGTGGTGGAGCAATCGGTTGGCATAATTCTCACCCATGGCATTTGGAAGCATTTGACCATCACCGGCTTCTTGGTCAGTACCAATGGCTTCAGTCTTTGTTAACTTTTTTTGTCTTGTATGGGAACTGTTTTTTCTGTAGTGGAAAATCTTGGTGCATTTTTTTGGTCATGTAGGGTCGAGAGGATGAAATGCGCATAACGGATGTCTAGCTGGCCCTTCCTTTTGATTGTCTGTTTCATCGAGCCAGAATTTAATTTGGTGGAGCATCTCTTCAAAATCAACACTAATGCTGCATCTCAAGCTTGTCTTGTATGTCTTGGCTGGGTCCCAGCCATGAATCTTGCCCATTGAGGCTTCACGATCCTCATAGATAGTCAGCAATGATCATTAATGTCTCTAGCTCCTTGGAAGCTAGTCCCTCTACATGTCTGTGGGATCCTTGAGTTAACCTTCTTAGCATGTGGTGAAGCTCCTCGAGTGGGTAATGACTCAGCTACAAACCGCTTCCTCATGATCATTCTTTGATCATTTTAAGCTCTGCCCAAGTCTCAACCGGTTGCTTCTCCATTTCTTCCTTTGGTGATTACCAATTGTTCCCACCAGTTGATGGCCCATAATCATAAAAGCTCGGTTACCACCGGCTTACTTTGTTGTGTTCACTATAGTTGGCTGACAACTCAAACACTGGCTCGATCTTTTTTCTCCCTTTCAAGATAGGCCATCCTAGAACGTTCCTTCCCGATAGGAAAAAGTTGGTATCTCAGCTTGAGACCCCGCAAAATCTATCATCGAGTTCACCAGGTTCTGTAGTTCGACCACTTCTCACTTGAGGCTCCCAAGTCCGATCGACACCCCACTTATCTCCGTCATTGGTAGTATTCATCAGCAACAAATCAATCTCTGGCCTTCTGGTGGTACGCTTTTGTTTAGATTCTCCTTGGACTTCATCAATTCGTTAATGGATACCTTTTAGCTCTTTTTCATCATCTTTTTGACCTCAGCTAGCATAGCTTCCATCAAAAGTTGTTGTTGTCCGGAATGAGTGCCTAGGTCTGGTTCCTTATCACGATCAGACATCTTAGTTACCTGAAATCACTTAAGAAAACGTTAACACAACAAGATATCCCTCTCTCACAAGTGTTTCTCTATTGTAAGACGAGGCGTTCCTCAATGGTTCATTTGAAGCAAAAAAGATCAAATCAATGGACAAACTATCAATCAACTAAGAAAAGAAGTGCTTAAGATAGCAAGTTGAAGAATGATTCTTTTGGGAACCAATTTTATCACTTGGGGTCAGATTTTTCCTCGACCGATCGAATGTCTCTTTGACCTTGTTCCTTTCTTTTTCCTTTTTTTCTAATTTTTCCTTTCTTTTCTTTTCTTGTCTTTTTTTATATAATATTGTAGGCCAGAAAGGGCTTGATTCCCTTACAATAAATAGATAGGAAAGAAAAAAGATGATGAAATGGTGAGGAAGAGAGATGATAAGAAATGATACCAATTAAGCAAGTGTGCTCTGATACCACGTAATAAGAACTGACTCAAGAATGAACTTGCTTGAACGAAAATGGATAGATCCTTGGACGAGAAGGATGGGTGGAATGAAAGGTCGCACAGAAGCTTGTGAAATGGACTTCTGATTTACCCTATAATGGATTTCCTTTTGGATATAACACACAAAAGATTCAGCCAAGTCGATTACTAGATATGACACACCAACAATCAAAGATGCTCGCAAGGGAAAAAGAGAGTTTGCACTCAGTTTATAAGACAGATAAAAGGTGTTTTATTCATAGAGTTCTTAGGCCTTTTGTAAGGAAGGCAATGAGGAAAACAAAGCAAATAACTGAGGCCACGACTTAACCAAGAAAATGAAAAACAAGATAGGAAATTGTGAAAAAAACATGGTTTGGTCCAAGACTGACCCCTCGCCTAGCTCGTTCTTGGTAGATCAGAATTTTAGTGGTTCGGGTCGGGTGGTTGGTCAAACGGGTCGTGACTTGGTCGGGTGAGAGGGTTGTCTTGGTGGTGACTTGATCGGGTGAGCGGATCAGATCAAATGGGTCGTCCGGGTGGGTTACTTGATCGAGTGAGTGGGTCAAGCGGGTCGGGTGAAATAGTTAGGTCAAGAAGGTCACCCATATTTTTGGTCGGCTCAAATTCTTCTAAGGCTAAAGACTTATCAAGACGGATTGGGCTTCTTTTCTCTTGTCTTCTTTCTGATCCATCTTCTTAAGAAAGACCACAACCATTTCCGTAAGCCTTTTGGTACTATCTCGGGTCATTGGTCCATCCTTCGTGATCTCATTTCCATCCAGTTCAAGTTTTAGTTCATCCATATCCTTCTCCTCGGCCATGCTCGTAGCATAGCCTCAACACTGTTGACCCTCCTGGTTCGATCATGCTCATGGCAATTATTATATGAGCTTGCAGCCATGTTATGAATTAGCTTTAAAGCACCATCTATGGTATGAGTCATGAAACCTCCTTTAGTAGCCGAGTTTAGTACACCGCGATATTCTCAATCAACTCTATTATATAAAATACCCATAATATGATCATCATCAAATCCATGGTGAGGGAATTCTTTGTGGTAATCATTGAACATCTCCCAAGCATCACAAAACGGTTCATCAACATGCTTCTGAAATGATGGAATCGTGTTCCTCAGTGCAGCCGTCCTTGCCTTGGTCCAGAAGTGTCCCAAGAAGGTTGATCAAACATGTTCCCATGATATTATAGAATCGGTTGGCAGTGAATTTACCATCTTGAAGCCTTGTAAACGAGAGAGAATGGAAACATCATACACTTGATAAAATCACTTGTTACTCCATTCGAGCGAGTAATGGTACAAATTTCTTCCAAACTCTCAATGTGATCCCTTGGAATTTTTACAGGCAACCCATGAAACATT
>CAJHQQ010004798.1:0-23526 GCA_905132885.1 Moricandia moricandioides | reverse complement strand
GGTCCATGATCACATCACCTTGATCTTCTCTTCATCAACCTTAACTCCATCTGCACTCACAACAAAGCCTAGGAAAACCAAGTTATCTGTGCAAAAGGTGCACTTCTTTAGGTTGGCATAAAGCTTCTCATCTCTTAGAAACACTCAAGACAGCCTTAAGATGATCTAAATGCTCTTCTAAGTTTTGCTATACACTAAGATGTCATCAAAGTATTACTACAACCGATATGCCTATGAATGATCTAAGAACATGATTCATTAACCTCATGAATGTACTAGGTGCATTGGTTTAATCCAAATGGCATAACTAACCATTCATAACAATCCATGCTTAGTTTTAAATGCAGTTTCCATTCATCTCCTTCTTTCATCCTAATCTGATGATAACCACTTTTTAAATCTATCTTAGAAAAGATGCAAGAACCATGTAATTCATCAAGCATATCATCAAGTCTAGGGATAGGGTGGCGATACTTCACTGTGATGTTGTTGATTGATCTACAATCAACACACATACGCCATGTACCATCCTTCTTAGGCACTAGGAGCACTGGTACAGCACATGGGCTCAAACTCTCTCGGATATAGCCCTTCTCCATGAGTTCTTCCACTTGTCTTTGCAACTCCTTGGTCTCAACCGGATTGCTTCTATATGCTGGACGGTTTGGAAGTGTTGATCCTGGCACAAAGTCTATCTGGTGCTCAATCCCTCTCAATGGTGGTAGACCAATGGGATTGTCCTCTGGAAACACATCTTGGAACTCCTGTAAAAGAGAAACCATCTCACTCGGATACACCGGTGTAGGGTCAGTTAAGTTCAATAGAGTCTCCTTAAACACAAGTAATATAGCTGATTGTTTAGAGTTGAGAGTTCTTTTGATATCACCCATGTTTGCATAGAAGTTTGGCTGCTTAGTTCCAGCCGGTTTTAGATCAATCTCCTTCTTCTTTTGGAGTTGAACTTGATCTTGTTGCACTTCCTTGGGTGTCAAGGGAACCAGAGTAGTCTTCTTGCCCTTGAACAGAAAGGAATGCTTGTTGGTGAAGCCATCATGGATCACACGCCTATCAGATTGCCATGGCCTTCCAAGGAGTATGTGACCAGCTTGCATTGGCAACACATCACACAAGACTTCATCTTCATATCTCCCAATGGATAAGGGGATAAGAACTTGACTTGAGACCTTCATGGTGCCTTCTTCATTCAGCCATTGCAACCGGTATGGCTTGGGATGCTTTTGAACCTTCAAACCCAACTTCTGGACCATTGTCTCACTCGCAGCATTCACACAACTTCCTCCATCTACAATGAGGCTGCACACTTTTCCTTGGACCAAGCACCGGGTGTAGAAGAGGTTCTCACGCTGCTCTAGCTCCTCAGCCTTGTTTTGCAAGCTTAGAAGTCTTCTTGCTACTAAAAGCTTCCCCTGGACTGGTCCTTCTTCAAGCTCTTCCTCAGTGTCTTCTTGGTCAGACTCGGTGTTGTCTTCTCCTGAGGTGTACTCTCCATCTTCTCGCAAGAACATGACTCTCTTGTTGGTACACTCATTGGCATAGTGTCCTCTTCCTTGGCACTTGAAGCACTTGACATCACGAGCTCTGGAACTAGATGCCTCAACCTTGCCTTTGCCCTTGTCAAGAGCACTGATCGGTTTGGCCTCTTCTCTTGGATAGGACTTGTTGTCCTTTTGGAATGGTTTAGACTCCTTAGCATAAGGTGTCTTCTCTTCCTTGTTGTGGTGTAACCGGTTGGAGCCATACTGATTGCGTGAGTGCCCCTCCTCTTGAGTTGTTGCTCAACAAGGATAGCCTTGTGTAGCATCTCTTCTAGCTCCACATAATGTTGCATCTCAACATTGTCTTGTATCTCTCGGTTTAAGCCACAAAGGAACCTTGACATGGTTGCTTCTCTATCCTCTGATATGTTGGCCCTCAACATAAGCAACTCCATCTCTTGGTAATACTCCTCCACTGATCTTGAACCTTGTGTAAGCTTCCTCAGCCGGTGGTGCAAGTCTCTAAGGTAATGGCTTGGAACAAACCTCTTGCGCATGATTGACTTCATCTCTGTCCAAGTCTCAACCGGTTCCTCTCCATTCCTTCTACGAGTTGTGAGGTATTGATCCCACCAACTCAAGGCATAGTCATAGAACTCAGTGGCAGCAATTTGAATCTTCTTGTGGTTGGTGTATTGCTTGCACTGGAAGACTAGCTCAATCTTCTTCTCCCACTCAAGATAGGCATCCGGATCAGCCTTGCCATGGAATGGGGGTATTTTGATCTTCAAACCGGCAAGATCATCTCCTTGATTCACTCTTCTCTCATGGGCACGTCTAGGTCTTCTTGAGGATGAGCTGAGGTGATCATACTCTTCATCAGTCTCCTCATAACCATCATGCTCTTGGCGAGTGGTTTGGCGATTGGCTTGGTGTGCCGCTTGTGGTCTCTCTTCTCTCCTAGTCTCTTGGTTTGGTAAGTGACTAGTAGCTCTCCTTATGTCTTCTCTTAACTCTCTTCTGATGTCATTGAGGTTGGTCCTCATCATCTCGGTCATGGTTGCCACCATACTTTGGTTAAGTTGATTGGTCATTGCTTCCATGAGGAGTTTGTTTCTCCTGACGAGCTCGGCCTCTTCCTCAGACTCGGACACCATTGTACCTGCTTATAAACAAACAAGACAACCAGTAAAGAGTTCTAGGGAAGAAGACAAGCAAAAAGGAAAAGAAAAACAAGCAAAAAGGAAAACAAACAAGCTTCTCTCGCAAGACAACTAGTGAAAAGGAAATCGGCTTAAAAAGGAAATCGATTGCAAGCAAAATGGAATAGCTTCTAATCTTTTTCCTAAACACTTCTAAGGGTTCCTAGCAACCTAACATGCTTACTTTACTCGTGTTCTAGGTGATAAACAACTTAGAGCAAGACACAAAGCAATCGACAAGTGAAGGTATGCGGCTAGGGTTTTTCTCTCACTAGGGTTTCCGGATGAGTCCAAATAAGGAAAGTCTAAAATCCTTGTCTAAACTTTCATGCAGTCACGAGCAGCCCTAAGGTAAAAGAGTTCTAATGCTTATTCAAGTTGATTTAGATTGAACACGGATTGAATAACAAAAGAACACAACCGGGAACACAAGATGCTACACGGATGCGATTAACAAAAGTAAACAAGAAATCAAACAAGAAACAAAAACAAAGAGAGAACGAGTACTTCCCAACCAAAGTTGCTCTGATACCACTTGATGCGTCCCTAGGATGCTCTTTGGTTGATGGGAATGGATAATCCTTGCAAGAACGAATCAAAAGACTCAAGTCCTTCAAGGCGTGTGGATCGGATGGTGACACAAGAGGGATGAATGAACTCTTGATACTCCTAGATGAATGGTTTGGATATTACACACCAAACTAAGCACCCTTAACTCTGGATATGACACACCAGAACTCGGCACACTTCTTTTAGAGAGAGAGAGAGCCGCAAAAGATGAATGACTTCAATAGAAAAGGTTGCGTGAGTACAATAGGGTATAAGGCACCCTTTAAATAAGAAAACCAGAGACATGCCTCTAGGGTTTCGACAAAGAACCAAAAAAGGAAAGAAATAAAACTATAGTTTATAAGTTTAAAATGAAATAAAATGTAACTTCTATTAGTCTTGGACCGAGTGTAGCACTTAGGTGATTTGTAGACATGTTGTGGCCTCGTTAAAAACCTTCCTTCTAGAAAACCTCGTGGGACAAAACCAAAAGCAAGGAAAAGAGCACGCACTCCATGTCTGCCTAGACACTACCTCAGTTTGGTGTAGAGATGGCTTGAATGGTGATCAAGACATCTCGGATCAAACCTTGTCCAAGACCCTCTTGTTGTGGATGTGAAGTGAGTAATCCAACAACATTCTCCTTAAGCTTCTTGACTCTGGAACGAGTCATGGGACCTTCAGGAATGGCTAGAGCATCCTCATCAAATGGTTGATGCATAGTGGCTTCATGTGGCTCATCTAGACTCTCCTCATTGTCCTCCTTAGTGATCCGGTCCATGATCACATCAACAGGTTTTCTCGTTGCTCAAGTTCCTCAGTCTTTGTTTGTAGATTCAAGAGCCATCTTGCTACCAACAATCTCCCTCTCACTGGTTCTTCTTCATATTCTTCCTCTGTCTGCTCGTGATCATATTCTGTTTTGTCATCTTCAGACTCATATTCTCCATTCTCAAGCAGAATCATGATCCGTTTGTTGGTGCATTCATTGGCATAATGCCCTCTTCCTTGGCATTTGAAGCACTTGACGTCTCTAGCTCTTGAACTGGTAGCCACGGCCTTTCCTTTATCCTTCCCAAACACCGCAGTTGGCTTTGCTTCCTCTTTAGGATATGGTTTGCTCTCCTTAGTGTAGGCTGGCTTTTCCTCCTTTGGGGTATGAAACTTTGAAGTCCCATAACTATTGCGTGAGTGTCTTTTTCTTTTAAGCTGTTGCTCAACAAGGATAGCCTTATGCAACATCTCTTCTAGTTCCACATAATGTTGCATCTCCACATTGTCTTGAATCTCACGGTTGAGTCCTCCTAGAAACCGTGACATGGTTGCTTCTCTATCCTCAGAAACACAAGCCCTCAGCATAAGCAGTTCCATCTCTTGAAAATACTCTTCCACGGACCTAGATCCTTGAGTGAGCTTCCTTAGTTTCTGATGGAGATCACGGTGGTAATGACTTGGAACAAACCTCTTACGCATAATAGATTTCATCTCATGCCATGATTCAACTGGATACTCTTGGTTGCGTCTCCTAGTAGTCACTAGTTGATCCCACCAACTCAGAGCATAATCATAGAACTCAGTAGCTGCTATTTGAATCTTTTGAGCTTGAGTGTACTGCTGACAATCAAAGACAAGCTCTATCTTCTTCTCCCACTCCAAATAGGCATCCGGATCAGCCTTGCCATAAAAGGGAGGTATCTTTAGCTTTAGTCCAGCTAGATCATCACGTTGATGTCTTCTTCCTTCTTGATCACGTCTCTGCCTCCTCCGGCTGTCTCTAGAAGAAGAGCTATGGTGGTGTTCATAGTAGTTGTCAGTTTCTTGTGATCCAGCATGCTCACGCTGGTTCCTCCTAGATTCTTCTGGTTCTTGTTGAGTTTGATTCACCCTTTCTCTTCTAGGCTCATTGCTGTTCCCCTGACCAGTAGCCTGCCTCATCTCTAGCCTTAGTTCATCACGGAGTTCCCTTATACTGGCCTTAATCATATCAGCAACCGTGGAGATCATCGTTTGGTTTAGTTGATCAGTCATTTGATCCCTCAGTAGCTTGTTCTGCCTTACAAGTTCTGCTTCCTCTTCTGATTCGTTCACCATGTACCTGAATCAGGAAGAACTTAAACAAGTAAGTTGTTCAAAAAGGATTCAAATAGATTGAGCAATCAAAACAATATTCGCTTTTCAAAACGGTTCAAAAGATCAAGCTTGCAGATCACGGATCAGAGAATTCAATCGACAAATCTTCAGATCAGATTAATCAGTTTAAGTTTTATGAAATCAGAACCTAAGATGAATACGATCAAATCAGATTAGATCACAAAGCTAAAGCAAACAACTTCAATCGCAGGTGATTCAACAGTTCAAACGATTCGATTACTTCTTTCACACGGATCGGTTTATTTTGAATCCAAATATGGTAAGAACTTTTAGATCTATCAGGATTCAACACAGATGGATCAATATCAAACGAAAATATGATTAGATTCTACGAAAAACAACAACAAAACAGAGATCGATCAATCGGTTTTATGAGAAGTCAAAAAGTTCGACTTGAAAACCAAAGAGAGATCGAGAACTTCCCTATCCAGAGTTGCTCTGATACCACTTAATATGATCCTAGGATGTTGCTCTGGATCAGATGGGATAGATCCTTGCCTAAACGAATCAGAGACTCAAGTTTATCAAGGTATGTGGATCGATTGGTGACACAAAGAGATGCGGATGGACTCCTTGATACTCCTAGGATCTAGATCAGATATGACACACCAAACTAGAACCCTTAGACGCCGGATATGACTCACCAGCAAGCTCTCACACTCGACAAAGAAGAGAGAAAGAGTAGACAAAAGGTTTTTGATAAAAGACTGCTTGTTTCAGAATGAGAGTTTACAAGAGTTTAAATAGAGAAACCGAGGCGTATGCCTTTAGGTTTCGAGAAATAACATAACATAGAAACTATAGTCTA
Source organism: Moricandia moricandioides (assembly GCA_905132885.1). Lineage (NCBI taxonomy): Eukaryota > Viridiplantae > Streptophyta > Magnoliopsida > Brassicales > Brassicaceae > Moricandia > Moricandia moricandioides. Next base: position 17,320 of record CAJHQQ010004798.1, on the reverse strand, counting down.
AAACATAACATAAGATAAATAGATAGAATAGTCTCCTTTAGGCTTGGACCGATATTAGCACCTAGGTGATGTGTGAAGTAGCTTGAGGCCTCGTTAAAAACCTTCCTCCGGAAAACCTCTTTGGGACAAAACCAAGAGCAAGGAAAAGAGCACACCCAAGTACTTGCCTAAGTACTAACTCAGCTAGATGAGGAGATAGCTTGAATGGTGATCAAGGTATCTCGGATCATCAAGCTTTGTCCAAGACCTTCTTCTTGTTTCCATACGAGTCTAAGTAATCCTCCAATGGCTCCATTTAGTTTCTTAGTTCTAGAACGAGTCATGGGACCTTCTGGAATGGCTAAGACATCTTCACTAGCTGATTGATCCATGGTTGCATTCCTGGTTGCATCCTCTTCCTTGTTGCACTGGTCCATGATCACATCATCAAAGACCAATATGTAGAAGATCCTGACTTTGGGGACATCTACAAGCAATGTAAACAAGGCGCATTTGGGTCCTTCTTTCAACAAGATGAGTTCCTTTTCAGAGACAAGAGGCTGTGCATTCCACAAGGGTCAATGTGTGACCTAATCTTAAGAGAAACACATGGTGGAGGCCTCATGGGACACTTTGGCCGGGACAAGACCCTAAGTATTGTAGCTGAACATTTCTTCTGGCCACACTTGAGAAGGGATGTAGAGAAGCTCTGTGCAAGGTGCATCATTTGTCTTAAGGCAAAATCCAGGTTTATGAAAGTTTTCAGAGTTCAAGTGCTTGAGTGATGTAGAATAGAAATGAAGATGATGCGGATGAGACTTGATGAGAATGGTGAAGGAGACTGATGAAAATAGTGTAGATTCGTGAGAGATTTAAGAGAATAGAGAGACTATATGAGAGATTAAGAGACTAAGGAACCAGAGACTTGAGTATAGAGAGTATAAGAGATTATGAAGAAGAGAAAACTCTCAACTTATTATTCATACTCCACATACAAGGGTTTAAATAGATAAAATGAGCTACACAAGGGTTTCCTAATAATCAAAGTAAGCATGTGGAGTCAAGGGAAGGAGGAGCCTCGGTTTGAATCATGTGGACCATAAGCTCTACACGTTTGGACAGGCTGGAACCAGCAGGAGTGCCTAAGGATAAACTCGGCCAGGAATGTGCCACCAATGCATATGAACCATTCCAAAGACCAGTCCAGGTTCATAGTCCAACTTGCTTTTCCTTTCCAGTCTGGATAGCCTTAAACCTTATCCATAAACGGTCAGCACAAGCAGCATCTCGCCGGATCCTCCAAAGATGCCATTTGATCCTTTCTTCTTCCCTTGAGGCCAACAATGGTTCTTCATGACTTGGGAAGCAAGGTTCTGCCATGGGAGTGTACGGATTAGGGTTTGGTCCATACACTTTTCACCCTAACTTTGCACAAACCAAAAAGTGTCCCAAGTCTTCTTCCTTCATTATAAACCTCTCTTGAACCTTGTTCTAGCTCTGCATAAGCTTCTGGACCCTCCTTAGATCTTGATCAGTCTCTAAATGGGTTTTGCCCAAGCTTTGCACATAAACCTTTAGTGAGTTGTTTTCTCACTTCAGGTTAACACTCCCCCTTAAGCTTGACTCTAGAGATCCTAAGTCAAGCTTGGAACCCTGAAGTCTCTCCTCATTAAAAAACTTACCAAAGAAAACCCTCCTTAGGGATAAAACCTTGATAAGGAAAAGAGTAAGATCCTTCAAGGCCTAGGGATTGGCCATTGAGCCTTTGTGTCTTAGAACCAGTGTGGTTGGACACAAAGAACTCTGGATCGTGGCCCAAACAGATGCAGCAACACTTCACAGCTTGCATACTCATAAAACTCAGCTTGACCTCTTCATAGACCCGGTTTGGGTCTCCCCCTCTCAACTGACTTCACAGCCACCTTAGAGAAGCTAGGAAACAACCATGATCACCTTCAGTGAGGCTCAAGCAGTGGTACCTGATACATTATCCCAAAGGTGCATCAGTACTTATCAACATTTTATTTAGATTAACCAGAAATAAACTCAAGGCCAAGCACAATAGTTTTAACAAAACCAGTGACACAAGCAACTTAGACATTCTTCTAAATGATGCAAGATATCAATGATGGTTTTAACTAGGGCAAATGCACAAATACTCATTCCACTTAACCTCAGCAATCAACATCAATTTAATCAAGCATTTTTAAGTATCATTTCAAGACTTTTAAAAAAGGAATGATGAATGACTTGAATTAACTTGAGTTTAAGTTACTTCCCTTTTTGTTTGGATGAGGAGTGACTTGTTTGTCACTTGAATCCCTCACACTCAGCCAGTTGCAACCTCTTCATGGCAACACCAACTTGATGGGAGGTTGTGTGGATCTTTTCAGCTTCAGTTTCAATCACCTCACAATAGAGGCCGCATTGAACTGAGCTTTCATACACACACAACCAAGACTGCTCTGACCAGTCTCTTTGCATAGACACGCCACTGCCTAGACCCAGTTGAATGATCCTTTGTTGAAGTCCTTGCAAAGGCTTAAAAAGACCATGGACAATGCATATCAAGACTCCCCCTCAAGCTTAACTCCGAGACTAGGGGAGGAGCTAAGCTTGATGAGTGTATGCAGTTCCATGTCATTAAACCATCAGTCTTAACTAGACTTGATGTACTAACTCTTGTGAGTTTTGACTCTCTTCCTTATACCAGGAACTAATGGTGTTTGAATCACCTTAAGAGCCCTCACAAGGTAGTCTCTCATTGTATGATATCCCACTCTACACTTCTTGTAGGCTTTGGGACTGACATGTCCAATGTGGATGAGCCTGCATGATAAGAGAAGGAGCTGTAAGGCTCAGTGTGTGAGGATTCAAGTGGCGGTTCAAGGAAGCCACTCCTCAACATCTAAACAAGGGAGCAAGGGGGATTTCCCCTCTCCACTTCATTAATAAACTTAGTGTTTTGAATCAGATTCTCTCTAGTCTACCTCTTTCTTAGTCTCTCTAATCTCTCTTAGTCTCTCTAATCTATCTTAGTCTCTCTTAATCTCTGTTTCTGATTCAAGTTCACAAGTTAAAGATCAGACCTTTCTCATCATCATTTCAAGCTTTCTCTTCTGCCATTAATGGCGATTTGCTTCACACAGCATGAGCTTATGATTTCCAACATGGTATCAGAGCCAGGTTCATCAGATCTTGGTGATAGCTTCCGCAAAAACACAGTGCTCTCTCCTCAGCTCAAGAACAAACCTTGAAGACAACATATATCCAGTTCTGCTCATTCAAGAAGAAGAAGGCTGAAGCTTGAGTCAAGTCCGTGGTTCCTTTCCTCTCTCATATCCATCCTGATGGTGATTGTTCTTGGAAGCAAAGGTGTATGGAAAGGCCTAGCTAACCTGATCCAAAGCTCCTTGTCAGAAGCTGTTCATCATCTCATTTCAAAGTGAAAGCTGTCTAGAAAGATGGCGCCTGGGATTATTGAAGAAAGGAGGGGTCTTTGAGCTGTTTGGTACAAGATGGTGGCCATGGAATGAAGGAGAAGGAGGTGGGTGACGATCCAGACTCCAAAATCCAACAAAAGCCTTGGTGGTTTGCATCTAGAGACTAAGGAACCAACCTGGTTCCTTGAGTAAGCAAATCTTAAACTCATCTTGATATTGAGACTGTGATAATGACTCTTGCTGTGTGTTGAGTATGTGATTGAAACCTGAGGATATTATGAATGATTGCTTGATTATATTATCTTGAATCAGTCCCAGGATGCTTAATAAGTCTTGTTTGGTGATTGAGAATTTAAAAATGCTTGCTTAAGTTCTAAATGATGCTTGACATGATATTAGATAGTATGTTCTGAATCTGCTTGCATACATGAATAGAAACTTGTTAAGGTAGAGCATTTGGGTCTGGTATTTGGAAATGGTAATGATGCTTAGTCTCTGTTCTAAATGAATGTTTTGCTAGGATGATAGATAGTTGTATCTAATCCAGATTGCATTCATGAATAGAATAGGTTAAGGCTGTTGCATTCTATTGTCATGGTTACTGCCTTAAGGTTGAGACATCTAGACTTAAGTCTAATGGTTGTTTAAGGCAGGAAAGGATTGCCTATTTGCTTGGGATTGTTCCTGATGTGTTCATCCATAGCATTTAGAGAGTGGAAAGCTTGCATTAGATGGATCTTAATGATAATAAGAATCTGTCTAAGTGTAATGCGAGTGAGACATTGGCACAAGCCAATGCATTGTGTCTTATCTTTGCTGGAGTTTGAGTGTTGTTTCAGGTTCACTAGGTGTGCTCTTGGTTCACCATACGTCCAAGTGAAAGAGGAAGGCTGATCCCATAGGGAAAGGTTTCTGGTGTGTATTCAAATACACAAGGCAAGTGATCATCATCTAAGTCTGGAGGAGACTGATGATCAAAGGCATTGGAGTTAAAAGGGGAAGGTTGATCAGTGGTTGAATGCATTGTCCATTTAAATGGAATGCTCCTGATCTTAAGCTCATTGAGGCTCACTTCAAGTTTGGTGTGTTGCTCATTCCAAACTTGAGGAGGGGAGCAAAGTGAGCCACCTGGTGATCCTTGGAGCTCAATGACCTGTGGTACTCAAGGCCATTGCATGCTGATCTAGAAAGAGATCATGCCGCAGTGAAGGAGGAAGAAGGTCACTCAACAAGCTAAGTGAGGAGTGCTTGTAGAGTGGACTGAGGTATCTCCTCTATGCAATGGTAATGTAGTGGAGGCTCAAGTATCAAGTCTGGAGAAGATGGTGGTACTCTCCACATGACTTATCAAAGAGCCATCATGCGCTCACCATTCAAGCTTGGACCTTCTCTATACTCGGTCTCAAGCTTGAGGGGGAGTGTGGATGAGCCTGCATTATAAGAGAAGGAGCTGTAAGACTCAGTGTGTGAGGATTCAAGTGGCAGTTCAAGGAAGCCACTCCTCAACATCTAAACAAGGGAGCAAGGGGGATTTCCCCTCTCCACTTCATTAATAAACTTAGTGTTCTGAATCAGATTCTCTCTAGTCTACCTCTTTCTTAGTCTCTCTAATCTCTCTTAGTCTCTCTAATCTATCTTAGTCTCTCTTAATCTCTGTTTCTGATTCAAGTTCACAAGTTAAAGATCAGACCTTTCTCATCATCATTTCAAGCTTTCTCTTCTGCCATTAATGGCGATTTGCTTCACACAGCATGAGCTTATGATTTCCAACATCCAAGTGGTATCATACAATGGCATCAATCTCTCATTGCATACTCAATCACACTACACTTCATGTAGGTTTGTGGACTGACACGTCCAGTGATGATATGCAATGGCATTAGACCTTTATCTTGTCATCTTAGTTTGGTTTGTCACTGTATCACTTCCTGTGTACCTAACATCACCACAACTCAATGCAAGATTAGACCATCCCATTGGGACCAAACCAAGATCACATATCTGGTTTGATTACCAATGCCTCAACACAGCATTAATCTTGAAACAAGCACAACACAGGAACAAGATTAAGCATTTTAAACTTCTCTAGATGCAATGCAAGCTTGAGACAATGCACTTGCAACTAGGCTAGATTTTTAAATGCACCATATATGAACGCAACAATCCTAGACAACAACTATATGAATGCACATGATTCAATCCGAATGAACTAACCATTATATGATCAAGTTTAAAACAGCCTAAACAGACAGCAAGAACACAACTAGACAAGATAATGCGCAATAGTTTCACCAAACCATAGATTCAAGTAGCTTAGACATACTTCTAAATTCTACTTTACCTCTCTGATGGATTAACTAAGCTATTATCAACAAGACACACTACCTTGGATTGAACCTTAACCTAAATGCTTGTGAATGCAAGACAGCTTTAATACTCATGATGCAAGTAGCAGAGACATTCTACCCAATTCTACAACACATTCATGATGATTAGAACTATGGCAGAGCACAAGACATTACTAAACAACCATACTGATGCTTTATGCAAAACAGATTATCAAAAACATGATGAATGATAAGCTATGGCAAAAGCAACCAGAAACACAAGACAATGCAATAAACAAGCCAGGAGATCCTGGGACAAACACAACACTCAATGCACAACTAAATAAAGACACAAGCTCTTATTAAGGGTTTAGGAGGCTTGCTTACAACCCAAGGAATCCGAGCTGATTCCTTGAACCTCCATGGACACGGCTCATCTGAACTTGGCAGGTTTGAGATGTGGATTCAGTACCCAACATCTCTCCTTGGTATGTCCATCCCTTTTGCAATGCTCGCACTTAAGACCCCTTCTGTCCTCCTTCTTGTACACTGCCTTGTTGGACTGAGGAAATGCTTCAGCTTGTGATGCAAGGAGAGGACTCTCCTTTGCTTCAAACAATCCGTGTGACCCTTCCTCCTTTTGGACTTGGGAACACACCTCTTCAAGCGTGGGAAGCTTCTCAGACCTTAGAATATGTTTGATAAGGTCATTGAAGGTAGGACTGAGGGTCAAGAGCAGACCAAACACCTTGTCTTGCTCCCTTCTTTCATTCAACACATCTGGATCAATAGACTGAGGTCTCAGCATCTCTAGTTCAGACCAAAGGGCTCTGAACTTTCCCAGATGCGCAGTGAACTCTTCATTCTCTTGGGACAGGTTGTTGATGGCTCTCTTGATTTCAAAGACTCGGCTAAGGTTAGAGATGTTCCCATAGATCTTGTTTAAAGTTTCCCAAAGCTCTTTAGCACTCTCACAGTATGAATAGGCTTCAAGGATAGATTTTTCTAAGGAGCTTTGAAGTATGGACAAGACCATGAAGTCATCTTGTTGCCACTTCTCTTCCTGGACAGTAAGAGAATCAGTATCACCACTGGATGAACTCTCTTGAGAGGCAACAACTTTGGAGGGTTTTGGAGCATCAGAGATGCAATGACTCCATAACCCTTTTCCACCAAGGGCTGTCTTCACCAGGCGAGACCAGAGAAGGTAGTTGGGACCTTTGAGGATGACTGGAATGACAATGGCTCTGGAAGACTCCATCTTGAGGTCGGTATGAGCTAAACTGTCTTCTTGTTCTTCAAAGGTGTAAACTCTAGATCCGGATGAACTGGATCTTTAAAGTAATGGTCTTTTGAGCTTGTGACTGCTGCGTATGATTCACCAGGAGTTTGAGCAACCTGGCTCTGATACCATGAAAGTTTTCAGAGTTCAAGTGCTTGAGTGATGTAGAATAGAAATGAAGATGATGCGGATGAGACTTGATGAGAATGGTGAAGGAGACTGATGAAAATGGTGTAGATTCGTGAGAGATTTAAGAGAATAGAGAGACTATATGAGAGATTAAGAGACTAAGGAACCAGAGACTTGAGTATAGAGAGTATAAGAGATTAAGAGATTATGAAGAGGAGAAAACTCTCAACTTATTATTCATACTCGACATACAAGGGTTTAAATAGATAAAATGAGCTACACAAGGGTTTCCTAATAATCAAAGTAAGCATGTGGAGTCAAGGGAAGGAGGAGCCTCGGTTTGAATCATGTGGACCATAAGCTCTACACGTTTGGACAGGCTGGAACCAGCAGGAGTGCCTAAGGATAAACTCGGCCAGGAATGTGCCACCAATGCATATGAACCATTCCAAAGACCAGTCCAGGTTCATAGTCCAACTTGCTTTTCCTTTCCAGTCTGGATAGCCTTAAACCTTATCCATAAACGGTCAGCACAAGCAGCATCTCGCCGGATCCTCCAAAGATGCCATTTGATCCTTTCTTCTTCCCTTGAGGCCAACAATGGTTCTTCATGACTTGGGAAGCAAGGTTCTGCCATGGGAGTGTACGGATTAGGGTTTGGTCCGTACACTTTTCACCCTAACTTTGCACAAACCAAAAAGTGTCCAAATGGTCGAGTGTGAAGTTTCTTGGTTGATCTCGTCCGTACGGTCCGTACGGCCGTACGGTACGGCCGCCCTAGCTTTGCACATCGACCATTTGCCTCCAAACTTCTCCCAAGTCTTCTTCCTTCATTATAAACCTCTCTTGAACCTTGTTCTAGCTCTGCATAAGCTTCTGGACCCTCCTTAGATCTTGATCAGTCTCTAAATGGGTTTTGCCCAAGCTTTGCACATAAACCTTTAGTGAGTTGTTTTCTCACTTCAGGTTAACAATTGAGATTTACAGAGTATTGGTCGTGTGTGTGTTGATCTAACCTTAACAGGTTCTGTCTTGACTTGTATCAAAGTGAGAAGAGATTGATGGAAGAAGTAGATTGCGGATGAGACTAAAAGAATAAGTAGAATAAGTAGACTAAGGAGAGATTCGTGAGACTTGGAGAACCAGAGAATAATAGACTCAAGAACAAAGTTTTAGAACCCAGAAAAGATTAGGAAGGAGGAGGGGAAACCCCACTCTCTCACTTAATTGTTTACACTCAACATAAGGGGCCTTTTATAGGCAATACAATAAGCAAACATTAACCTATATCTAAGGGCTTATAAGGCTTGAGAGGATGGACGGTTTAGATGAAGTCAGATGGTCTTTAGACAGGCTGGATACAGCCTGGGCGTGCCTAGGAAAGCTTGGCCAGGAATCAGCCAGCAATGCACATGAACCTTGCCAATGATCTGTCCAGGTTCCTTCCTTCTTTTGGATAAGCATCTTGAGAGCATATTCTTCTAATCCATCTCGACCCAAATGTCTCCTTGCCTCCTTAGCTTCAAACGGTCACAAGAGATTTGAATTGGTTCGGTTTAAATTGATCAAACCGAAGACAATCCCAAAACTGCTTCATCGCTCGACCGTACGGACCGCCCGTCCGTACACCTCAACCCGGATTTTGCACATCGCCCAAACTCTCCCAAAAGTCGAACCAGGAAGTGTTTTGGGTCGACCATGTCCGTACGGTCCGTACAGTCCGTACGGCCGTCCGTACGGTCCGTACAGTCCGTACGGCCGTCCGTACGGTCGACCCTAACTTTGCACATTTCATCCAATGGCTCCCAAATCTTCCCAAACACTTCCTTCTTGATCATAGGCCCTTCTTGAACCTTGTTCTTGCTCAGCATAAGCTTCTAGACCCTCTTTAGTCCTTGACCAGACTTCTAATGGGGTTTGGCCCTAATTTTGCACATGGCCTTTAGTGGCCATTTCTGTCTCCAGGTTTAACACTCCCCCTCAAGCTTGACTCTATAGATCCTAAGTCAAGCTTGGAACCCTGAAGTCTCTCCTCATTAAAAAACTTACCAAAGAAAACCCTCCTTAGGGATAAAACCTTGATAAGGAAAAGAGTAAGATCCTTCAAGGCCTAGGGATTGGCCATTGAGCCTTTGTGTCTTAGAACCAGTGTGGTTGGACACAAAGAACTCTGGATCGTGGCCTAAACAAGTGCAGCAATCAACAGATGGCATGCACACACATAGAACTCGGCTTGACCTCTTCATTACTCTAGTTTGGTGATGCGTCCCTAGGATGCTCTTTGGTTGATGGGAATGGATAATCCTTGCAAGAACGAATCAAAAGACTCAAGTCCTTCAAGGCGTGTGGAATGGATGGTGACACAAGAGGGATGGATGATCTCTTGATACTCCTAGATGAATGGTTTGGATATTACACACCAAACTAAACACCCTTAGGCTCTGGATATGACACACCAGACTCGGCACACTTCTTTTAGAGAGAGAGAGAGCCGCAAAAGATGAATAACTTGTATAGAAAAGATTCGATGAGTACAATAGGGCATAAGGAACCCTTTAAATAAGAAAACCAGAGACATGCCTCTAGGGTTTTCGACTAAGAACCAAAAAAGGAAAGAAAGCAAACTATAGTTTATAAGTTAAAAATGAAATGAAAATGCACTTCTATTAGCCTTGGACCGAGTGTAGCACTTAGGTGATTTGTAGACATGTTGTGGCCTCGTTAAAAACCTTCCTTCTAGAAAACCTCGTGGGACAAAACCAAAAGCAAGGAAAAGAGCACGCACTCCATGTCTGCCTAGACACTACCTCAGTTTGGTGTAGAGATGGCTTGAATGGTGATCAAGACATCTCGGATCAAACCTTGTCCAAGACCTTCTTGTTGTGGATGTGAAGTGAGTAATCCAACAACATTCTCTTTAAACTTCTTGACTCTGGAACGAGTCATGGGACCTTCAGGAATGGTTAGAACATCCTCATCAAATGGTTGATGCATTGTGGTTTCATGTTGCTCATCTAAACTCTCCTCATTGTCCTCCTTAGTGATCCGGTCCATGATCACATCATCCCCTCCCTCTTGAAAAGGATTTGTCCTCAAATCAGGTCCATCTACAACAAAAGGAGCCAAGTCAGTGACATTGAAGCTATTTGATACATCGTACTTACCTTGGAGATCAAGCTTGTAGGCATTGTCATTGATCTTGTGGATGATCTCAAAGGGTCCATCAACCCTTGGTATCAGTTTGGACTTCCTCTCGTTGGGGAACCTATCCTTCCTTAGGTGCAACCAAACTTGGTCACCAACTTCAAAGGTCCTCACACCGTCAGGGTGTGCGCGGTTGAACAAACGATTCGCATAATAGCACCATAACGCGAGAATCTCACAACCATCAACCAGCTCTTGAACCAAAACACCGGTAAACGCCCTTGCCGACCACGCGTCCCAATCGTCGCTCGCCCTAAACCAGTACGCCTACCCCAACACCTACGTCAGCCGAATCGAGAGCAAACGCATCAAGATGACTCTACTGGCGGAACCGTCACCCATAAATTTCTTCTTGATTCTTAATCTAAAACCAGAATGATCATGACAGATGTAAGAAGCTTGATTTGGACTCATCAAATATTCAGTGCAGAGTCATCTCTGAAGTAGAATCAAACTGCTCATAGAGTCCTGATGAAGAAGTATCCCAAATTTTTTAACCGAAGTATTCAAGTTTACCCTGTGTTTGGAGATTTTGGCAATTTCTTCTGTTATACTCATAAACACCCAGAATGAATCACGATGTAAGAAGCTTGATTTGGACCTCATAAATCAGTGCTAGAACCACCCTGAAGTTTGATATCAAGATCATAGGAGTTAGTGATGAAGAGAGTTATCCCACGTTTTTAACCCGATAAGTGACTCTCAGTTACCCTGTCTGGAGATTTGCAATTTCTCTAGATACTAAATCAAAAACCAGAATGAATCACGGTGTAATGAGTCTGATTTGGACTCATAAATCAGTGCAGAGTCAACTCCATTTTCATCTCTTTTTTTCTCTTTTTTCTTACTGTATGTGATATAGCCTTTTCTTATTTCTCTCTCTTTTGCCTTTTTTTTTGAGTTTTATTCTTTTTCCGTCCTCTCTTTTATTCTTTTCTTTTTTTATTTTCCCTGTCTCTTTCCCAAGGGAACTTCTAGCAAACTCTTGATCTGTCATCTTAGGATTCACCCAACTAATAATGAAGTCCAAACTCCAAGCTTCTTACATCGTTGATTTTCATTCTGGTTATACGTTATTCAAAAAAATTGTCAAATCTCGCCAAACAGGATAACACTGGAAATCACTTTGGTTAAAAGGGGGATAACTTCTTCATTCATAACACTCCTATGATTATCTTGAATTCGAACTTTAGGGTCCGATTTTCTATCCACTGATTAGAGTCCACATCAAGGCTTTCTTTAACATCGTAGATTTCATTCTGGGTTTATTAGTATTCAAGAAGAAATTACCAAAATCTCAGAACAGGGTAAACAGGTAATCACTTTCCGTCTAACAAAGGGATAACTGTCTTCACTCTATAGTACTCCTTATGATCTTGATTCTACTTCAGGTTATGACTCTTGCAGCATGCACTTTATAGTCCAAATTCAAGCTTCTGTATAAGGCGCCTCACCATTACGTCTTTCATGGAGTTACATTCTCGGTTTCGGACTCACATTCAGTATCTAGAAGAGAAATGGCAAATCTTCCAAAACAGCGGGGGTAAACTTGAATCACTTCGGTTATTTAGTCGGGCGATACTTCTCATCATAACTCCTATGATCTGACAACATATCAGGTGATGCTACCACTGATTTATTGAGTCCAAATCAAGGCTTCTACATCGTGATTCATCTGGTATTAGTACAAGAAAGAAATTGCCCAAATCTCCAAACAGGGTAAACTTGGGAATGTCACTCCGAAAAAAAATGAGAAATTCTTCTCATGACTCTATATCCTTTGATTTCCTTACTTCAGATGTACTCTTGCCACTGAATTTATGAGGTCCCCAAATCAAAGCTTTCTTACATTCTTCATTTCATTCTGGTTTTGATTTAGAATTCCAAGAAAAATTGGCCCAAATCTCCAAAAACATAGCGTTAAAATTGAATCCACTTCGGTAAAAGTGGGGGATAACTTCTTCATTCATAACTTCCTATCATTATAGATTCAACTTCGGGGTTTGTGATCCACTCTGCATATATTTGAGTCCAAAATCAAAAATTCTTACATCTTTTATTCATTCTGGTTTATTAAATTCAAGAAGAAATTAAACAAAATCTCCAAAGGGTAAAACTGGAAATCACTTCGGTTAAAAAGTGGGATAACTCTTCACATAACTTCCTATGAACATTGATTCAACTTTCAGGGGTCAATGATCCAACTGATTTATTGAGTTCCACATAATATTCTTACATCGTTATGTGATTCTGGTTTGATTAGAATCAGAAGAAATGCCAAAATCTCCAAACAGAATTAAACTGGAAAATCACTTCCGGTTAAAAAGTGGGATAACTTCATTCCATCTCATTTAACTCCTATGATCTTGATTCAACTTAGGGTGATTCTTACAGCTGGATTTATGAGTCCTAATTTCCAAGCTTATTACATCGTGATTCATTATGGTTTTATTATAGTATCAATGAAGAAATTGTCAAATCTCCAGGTAAACTGGAATCACTTGAGTTAAGTGGGATAACTTTCTTCATCAAATTCCTATGATATTGATTCAACTCAGGGTGATTATCTACTGATTTATGAGTCCAAATCAAAGCTTCTTACATCGTTGATTCATTCTGGTTTATTGAGTACAAGATTAGAAATTTGCTAATTTCTCCAAAGGGTAAGACTGGAAGTAACTTCGGTTAAAAGTGTATAATTTCTTCTTCATAAATTCTATGAGTTTGATTCTTGATTTCAGGGTTGATTCTATATGATTATGGATTCCAAATTTAAAGCTTTACATCTGTATTTCATTCTATGGTTTTGATTTAGTATCAAGAAGGAAATTGTCAAATCTCCATACAGGGTAAACTGGAAATCACTTCGGTTAAAAGTGGTAACTTCCTTCATTCATAATCTATGATATTGATTCAACTTCGGTTTTGAATGATCCTACTATTTATGATCCACATGCAAATTTTACGTCGTAATTCACTCTGTGTTTTGATTAGAAATAACAAGAAGAAATTGTCAAATCTCCAAAACAGCGGTAAACCTGGGAATCACTTTCGTGTTTTAAAAGTGCCTAACTTCTCATCACTAAACTCCTATGATCTTGATTCTTAATTTCAGGTATTCTACCAAACTGATTAAATAATCGGAATGCCACATTTCAAGCTTCTTACACGTTGATTGTTCATGGTTGTATTAGTATCAAAGGCAAAATTGGCCAAATCTCCAAACAAGGATAAAACTTGGAATCACTTCCGGTTAAAAAAAGTGGATAAATATCGTGTCATTCATAAACTTTTATGTCTTGATTCTACTTTCAGTGTTGGTGGGATTCATTTATCACTAGCTTAATATCCAAAAAATCGGCTTTTCTTCATACATGACCTAGGTCCTTCTTCGATTGTTTCTACAGTTGTCTTTTGGTTTTAAGTTCTATGCAGTATCACCTTCATCAGAAATATTGCCAAATTCATTTCCCATAAGGGTTTTAAACTGAATCACTTTTTGCAGGATTTTCACAAAGTGGACTCGGCTTGGTCTCTGAAGAATTTCCTCCATTCTCTCAATAGATCCCTCATTGATTCTTGTGTACTTCTCTGATTCAGGGTTTTCATTCATAAGACTACTCATTAATGAGTCCCAAGCGAATCACTATCTAAAGGCGGATTAATAAATCCCACAAGGGATGAGGTGGAATGAACCAGTAAACTAATTTTCAAAATGGTGATACTTAAAGCAGGAATGCATAGCATGATGTATGAAATTCACAATGTCGTAAGTATTCCTTCTGCCATGTTTTCTTTAAGTTCTTCTAATGAATGCACGCGGTAGGAAGTGTCCCTAATGTCCTATAACTACCTCAGTTTGCCCATTCAGTCATGGTGTATGAATGACACTGTAGAGTACGAGAACACAAAGCTTAGTGCCTGTAACTGTTAGCACCAAAGTAGTGTCTTCCAAAGTGAGTTAAACTAAGAAAACTTAGGTCCCTATCAGAAACTATGGTTTCTAGGTCAATGCCTCATGCAAACGTACGAACCTCCTAAAGAACATGTAGCTATATGCCAATGCATCATCATCTACATGACATGCTATGTGAAATGGGCTCTTAAGAAACCTATCAAACGTTACAACCAAAGATAGAGTCCATTCCAGTCCTTTCTAGAGCAAAGACCAACATATGAACATCCATAGCAATTGTCATTCCAGATAGGGATGGTGAGAATAGGTTAAAGGAGTATAACCCTGGTTTTTTAATACTGGACTTGGCGTGCTTTGCCCAGCAACACCTTCCACATAATCCTCTCCACATCTCTCTTCATGTCGCCAATTTAGAAGTTGATCCTGTAAATTTGTTAGGCTATACATAGATGATAGGCAACTCCCAAAAGATGTCCGTCATTAGACTGCCCCCATGGATTCCCTGACAAAAGATCTTCTCCAAAGAGCAATTAGGCAACACACAGATTATATGTCATCTTTAGAACAAAATTCATCCTTCCTAATAAGTATATGCCCTCAGAGGCCCAAACACTTCCTCTGTATAGTCATCCACAGACCTCGAAGCAATACTTCACTTGAGTCGCTATCGATCAGTGATCTCATACATATCTTTTATCTGTGTTCAAATCCAAGTAACGTAAGTTAGAAATTCAAAGACTCAATAGGAGTCATGATGAAGAGTTATCCCACTTTTACACTCGAAGTGATTCCACGTTTACCTACTGTTTGCCGAGATTAGGTGAGAATGTGTCTTCTTGATTACTAATCAAACCATGAACTGACATCAACGATGTAAGACAAAGCTTGCATGTGGACATCATAAATGCAGTGCTAGATCATCATCTAAAGTTGAATCAAGATCATAGGACGTTATGATGAAGAAGTTATCCACTTTTACCGAAGTGATTCCAGTTAACATGTTTGGAGATTTTGACAATTTCTCCTTGATACTACGTCAAAGACAAGAAATGACATCACGAGATGTACGATAGCTTGATTTGGACTCCTAAATCAGTGCAGAGATCAGCCCATGAAGTAGAATCAAGATCATAGGAGTTGATAGATGGACAAAGTCCCTATCCCACTTTATCGCAGAAGTGATTCCCGCCAGTTTACCCTGTTTGGAGATCTTTGTGGCCAGTTCTTCTGATACTAATCAAAACAGAATGAATAAACGAGTATGTAAGAATCTTGATGTGGACATCATAAATCAGTGGATAAACCCTGAAGATTGAATTATTCTCCATAGAGAGTGTCATTGAATGCAAGAACAGTTTATCCTCCATCCTTTAAACCCGACAGTTTGATTCCAGTTTTACTTTGTTATTTGGTGTGTATGAGATATCTTAGGACAATTTCTCTCTTGATGACTAATCAAAACCAGAATAATTCACGATGTTAAGAAGGCTTTTGATTTTGGACTTATTAATCAGTAGTAGAATTCACCCCGAAGTAGGAATCAAAATTCATAGGAGTATTGATAGAAAGAAGTTATCCCACTTTTAATCGAGAATTTGCGAGTTTACCCTGTTTGGAGACTTTGGCAATTTCTCTTGATTCTAAATCAAAAACAGAATGAATAACGATGTTTTAGAATCTTTGATGTTGGACTCATTAAATCAGTGGATCATCACCCCGAAGTTGATATTCAATTATCATTAGGATTAGCATGAAGGAGTTATCCCCTTTTAACCGAGGTCTATCATGATATGCAATATTTATACACTACCTGTTTGGAGATTTGGTCTAATTTCACTCTGCATTCTAATCATAACCAGACCATGATATTTGGCGGAGTAAACCGACTGTCAAGCACAAATGCAGGCGGGACATTTTCTTGAGTGACCATTAAATCAGTGCAGAATATCATCCTGAGAGTAGAATGAGACTCATAGGAGTCATGATGAAGAAGAGTACCCAGTATAATACCGAAGATCAAGTCTTTACCCCTGTTTGCGAGATTTGGCAATTTCTTCTGATACTAATAAAACCAGAATGAATCACGATGTAAGGAAGCTCTTTATTTGGACTCATAAATCAGTTGTAGAATCACCCTAAAGTGAATCAAGATCATAGCGAGTTCAGATGAAGAAGTATGGCCATACTTTCAACGAGAGATGTGATTCCATTACCGATGACAAACCTTCTTTTTGGAGAGTTTGCAACTTCTACCAAGAACAAAGAAAAACCTAGAAGAATGCCCACTGATGTAAGAAGCTTGTTTGGGGACTTCTTGATCCAAAATCTAGGTTGTCAAGTCATTCGCTTAAAAATGGCTAGCAATCAAGATCAAGGCTCAATCCAATAAAGGAGACAGTATCACCCACTTTTAACCGATAATGAGTGAAGTCTCTCACTTTACCCTTTTTGGAGAGATTTGTAATTAATCTCTATGTTCTAATTCAAACCAGTGCATAAGTTAACAATGTAAAGAATTTTGAGTGTGGTAGTGCATATATCTCGGCGTGCCGTCCAGATTCCACTCCCAGAAGTTGAATTCAATATTCCACTGTAGGAGTAGTTATAGATGAAGAAGGTATCCCACTTTTTAATCGAAGTGACCATGCTTAAAACCTTTTGGAGAGATTGAGCTGAATTTCTTCTTGATTCTAATCCGAAACCATTATATGTTATGCCAAAGATGTTAAGATAGCTATGATTTTGCGGACTTCGCATAAATCAGTGCCCAGGGAGTCATCCTGAAGTAGAATCAAGATCATCAGAGTTCATTGACTGAAGAATTTATTCCATTATTAACCGAGTGATTCAAGTTTACCCTGTTGCGAGATTTGGCAATTTCTTCTTGATTACTAATAAAACCAGAAAGCAATCTCACGAGCTAAATAAGGACCTATGATTTGGACTCATAAATCAATGTGTATGCAACTAACCCTAAAGTTCGATAGTCAAATCTATAGAATATATAATAGTATATCCACTCTCTCTCTCTCTCTCTTTT